>JARYHS010005557.1:7059865-7083569 GCA_031002005.1 Vandiemenella viatica | reverse complement strand
CTTACCGCAAATAACAGTGATCAATGATATTAGAAATTATGTGCACAGTTACTACTATGCTACTGCTATGAAATTAATTACCACAATACAGTCATAAAGTTTGCTTTTGTAGAATTTTATTCTTAAAAAATGTGGAAAAACATTTCGACCGAAAAAACGTGGAACTAATAGTACTTTTGAGTAACATAAAGTTAATGAAAGTAACCGTTAAGAGACTTAAATTTCTCATGGTCTTTACTTTTTACATATTTTGCTGACCACTTTCGTTAGTAGTCTTTGTTCACGTTATCTGTACGTGAGTTAATAGGTTACTTAAAGTGGATCTCTGGCCAAAAATATCACCAAATCGAGTATTATAACAATTCGTTTCTTCCGAGTAATTCAGCTATTTAATAATCTGGAATCCGTATAGTATCTCTGGAAGTTACAGAAACTATAACCAAATATTACATTATGTTTTCCCAGCCTCAACAAAAAACAAGGTCATGCTCTCGAAGCAAACAGGAATTATTCAAATTTTGCATATTTAAATTTTAGAGCACTTTTGAGTCTACGGCGTTTGAAACAATTAAATGATAGCGCTCTTGTACCTGTTTAAAACTCACGTCTTTTAATATTTCAGAGTTCTTCAAGCTGAAAGATTTTATTCATCCTAAGATATTTATTTTTGGTTTGTTTGTTTGTTGGAGATAAGAAACAATTACGTTCATTAAATCCTTAGAAAAAGTTTAAATGAAACGTGTGCAGTCGTGAAATATATCTGTCAAATAAATAATAGATATCCATGTTTAATATTACAATTGCCATCGTTTAAAGTCAAATGCATTTATTTATTTATTTTTAAATCTTAGCCAATATTCCGATAATCTAACCGCAGTTAGGTACTCACAGCACGAAAAATATCATTCAAAATGGTTCATGTATGTTTTTGTTTTTTTCCTTAGTAGCTTTTCCAGAATAAATTCCTACTGCCACCACTGGTGATATCTTCGTTTTTGGCGGGCGTTAAAATTAGTAAGTAATAAGTGAAAAAAATATATTACATGCCCGGTGCTCACGTATCTGAGACGTATGGCTGCTATGCTGATAGCGTAGTTTAGAGTGAGATAGCCAGAGGGCGTCAGAAGCAAGTTAAGAACTGTTTCATCTGCGGACCAGCAAAATAAATTCTTGTAACTACACAGAATTAAGGTAAACTTGTGAGCATAGTAAAATTTGCTTTAGCCTGTGTTGGCATGCATAACTTTTTACTTCACAGCCTTCTTTATGTAACAAATAAGGTATTTCCAGTCTCCCTAAACTGCATTTTTCAATAAAATGAGAAAAATTAAACATCTATTATCTACATCGACTGACCACTGACATTCGGATAATGCGGCTACGTGTCGTCAGACTACTGTTCGCAATCACACCAGACAAAAAGGAGGAAATAGAAATCCAACATAAGACACTATTCTGTCAACATCCATTAGAAAACTAGTGTGGTTATTCTGGTAAAAAATAATTAAAGTCAATTTAATATATTACTTCCTCGTTTTTTTTTTTTTTTTTTGAAAAATTGAAGGTTTGTTTAAGGTACAGAATGAGAACATGATACTGCCAGAAGGAGCATGGTGAACCAAGCAATCCGAACACAGAGACAACAAATTGAAACACCAGCCGCGGCAGCGAGGTCACTAGTGCGCTGGCCTCTTTTCCTACAGTCTGTATGTAAAGTCCTGCCCACGATACAGGTGGTTTTAACTAAGTTTCTTGTTTCTTTTCAGTTGTCAATATCCATATAGAAAGTTAACTCATATTTTCAATTTAACTACCTTACATACCCATTTTCCACTTTCTCATATCCGCCTAGTATTGCCCTTTACGTGTCACCGTACTTTATAAATTATTCATAATTTCCCTTCATAATTTGTTCCATTCCTTGACTCCCTTAGTTACAAAAGAACATTTTACCACTTCCTTATGTTTAAAATCGAGGAACAGCTTGTGGTCATGGTCGTCTTTTCCCTTTCATGCAGTACACCAATATCTTTCCATGCTACGTCATCAACATATATATATATATCAGCTTTGTACACTCCCAGAATTCTCTGTACTTTCTTCCAATGAATCTCATTCTGATTACTTTAGCATATCATTTTCTAACTGTATTTTGCAGTAATTTGCAGAGACAAATCTAGCAGCTCTTGTTTGCATCCCCTACAACTTTGTTACCCAAATGTGGGTTCCATATTACACTATCCTATAGCTGCAGTAAGTTAAATTTAATAGTAATCAAACAAATATCTGAGATCAAAATGATATTTTGGGACTACTTACATAATATTCCGATTTTACAAAGTAAACTGGAAAGTATAATAAAGATCTTGGATGAAGCTTTAAGTAGAGTAATATCGTAGAAACAAGATGTAAATAATTTTGATTTATTGAATAAACAATTTTTTTGTATATATACACGAAAATTATAAACTGTTTTGTATTGTAGTTTGAATGATTACATTAAGCAGGGAATTATACAGATTATTAGAACTGATTAAGGAACTTAAAAATGTTATTTGACCAAAACTCCAAATGCTACTACAATCACACGTTACCAGTAATATCTAATAACACATTCTCATAGTTATTTTTACCAAAAACTACATAACTTTTTTGAAATCCAAGTTTTAAAGTGCGGCTGCATTGGAGCAAACGCGGAATCTGCCGAACTTCAGCAGTTCCTTCAACTCTTCTGTGCACATGTCGTACGCCGTTTGGCCTTGAGAGTTTTTCTTCGCCTTGTCCGCTCCGGCCTCCAACAACACTCTGCACACGGCCGAGTGGCCTCCACGGGCTGCCAGGTGCAGTGGTGTGTGATGACCATACCAATCAGTAATGTTGACATCTATTGCCTCCAACAACAGCCGCACCATGTCGACACGACCCTTCTCTGCCACGTAGTGCAGCAGAGTTTCCCCATCGTATCTGTTCTTCGCAGTGATGCGCGCCCCTGCCGCCACCAGGGCTCTAAGCGCCTCCACTTCACATGTGCGCACCACCGTCCACAGTATATCTCTATCGTTACGACCGCCCCCGCCGCCGCCAGCGTGGCGACAGCTCTGCTCCTGCACTGCTCCGCCGCCCACGGCAGCGCAGTCCGCTGGTCGGTGCCGACCCCGGCGCCCGCCCCCAGCAGCGCCCTGACTGTTCGCTCGCTGCCCGTGTCCGCCGCCAGCAGCAGCGGCCTCTTGTCCCAGTCCTGCTCCCCCGCAGTGGTGTCCGCCCCCGCCGAGCACAGTAGCTGCGCTGTGGCCGCGTGTCCCGCCGCCGCCGCCAGCTGTAGCGGCGACCTACCCACTTTATTACTGCGGTCCACCTAGGCCCCGGCCCTCAGCAGCACTCCCGCCACGACGGGCCCGCCGCCGCCCCCACACGCCGCCGCCTCGTGCAGCGCAGTCCACCCGTCACTCTCTCTCACCGCCTCCAGGTCCGCCCCCGCCCCCAGCAGCATCCGCACGGCGGCGGGCTGGCCGTGCCTCGAGGCTACGTGCAGGGGCGTCGACGACGCGTCGTCGACTGGCTCGCTGGCCAGTCCTGGCCGGTGCCGCAGCGCCATCCGCAGCAGGTGCAGGTGTCCCGCCCGACACAGCGCGTGCATCACGTGGCGAGCTGTCTCTGGAGCCTCCAGCTCGCGCTTTATAACCTCCAGCTCGCTGCAGCTGACGGCACCGGCCTCCAGTAGTGTCTCCAAGAAATCAGGAAACCGCCAGGCGGGTTTGCAAACCACTTCCTGGTTTGTGAAACCGCTTAATAAGTGGTCAGCCACCTTGTCCATTGGAAACCTGTACAACAGACCACAACGCTATGTCAGTACACGACGCAGTTAGAGAGCTTCAATAAACTCTTATTTAGCAGTAGTACAGATTGTTTGTGACCCCTGTAACTCATGTCTTTTTTTCCATGCAATACCTCTCAGATTTAATTAATATTATTTCATTATTTTGGTTCTGGTTGTGTACCCACTTTTTGTTAATAATCAAATCTTACCAATTACTTCTAAAATAAGAACATCTATTTGAAGAAGAAACTTTTAGTGACTTCTCACACTGTTAAATTAAGTTTTGGTAATCAGTATCTCGCCATCAGGGCAGCGCTCACGCTAGTAAACAATATTCTGTGTTCCAGCTTTCATTTATTTGTACTAACAACCTTTGATCTGGAACCCTCTGAACCGCACGAAAACACGTTTAGAATAACAAGTGATCAGGGAGCGTCCACAAACTACGTGGCTCGGTCCGGGGGGGGGTAGCTGGAAGGCTACGCCGGGCTACGTGGGAGAGGGGGGGGGGTTCCGAGCCAGGCCACTTGGCTTTCCTTTCATAACATTTTTCACAGTTAAAATGAGGAACAGAACTCACAACAGCATGTGAATATTCATTTCCCTCAGTCAATTATCTCCGTATGTAATTTACAATAGTCTGACAAGAGAAAACAGTACAAAATGTCTTCTGGAATCAAAAGGAAATAAGCTACGTGGGAGGGGGGGGGGTAGAGGCAAAAGCCACGTAGGGCTACGTGGGGGGGGGGGAGGGGGGTTCACGGGAGGCCAAAATGGAGCTACGTGGTTTGTGCTCGCTCCCTCATAAACAGAGCAGTGGTGTGAGCCATTTCGATGAAAAACGTTTCATTTTACCTCAAACAACATTTTAAAAGAGAGTAACAAGATATCAATACCGTATTAAGCAAATTATATGTAAGTCAATGACATCAGTATATCACTACATTTTCAATCGACAGTGCCAAAAACTCTCTGCTTAAAGTACGTTAATATAGGACAAAACACGCATATACTGCAGTACACACACCTGATAGTGCTTATATTAGTCCTCAAAGTACAGATGAGGGATTTCGATGAAGTGGTTAAAACAAAATGGAAGAGAACAATGTGCACACCTCACTAAAACCACGTCATCACATTCCAAATCATTTTCACATTCACGCAGTCCAATACCAAAAGCCACATTAACTACATTTTCAAATGATGATGGTGTGTCAATGTCATAGCTTTCGCCAAGAATATTGCAACATAGGCTTATAAGTAGGTGTAGCAAATTGATTGTAAATCATAGAGTGAATTCTCATGATGAAATAACCATCATGTATTTTCACGTCAAATCATACAACCACTTTCGCACCCGCAATATTTAATGCGGTTGTATAGTGGATGTTTTGTTTACATTGAAATATATTTCTACTTTTTCTTCATTTGAGATTCTGCACATCATCGCCTAGCTAGCAACAAAGTGGTAGTCTTGGAATAAAAGTAACAATAAACTGAACGGTGTTGTAACCTAAGCGAGGAATTTACAACTTTGAACTTGCATGTAAAGTAAAGCGGCCTATTCACGGTCCAACTTACAGGACATCCGTGTAGAACTACCGTAGGATGCGCTCACCCATTCACGCTACTAGAAGGAGTCCAACAAAACGTTCCTATCGATGCTTAACACTCGTACTTCCTCGCGGCAACCATGTGTCATTATCGCACACTCAAAGCGTTTCCTCCAATCACGATCCAACGCCAAAGTTTTTGGACAGTATGGACCCATATGGTTGTTTGGAAGTCCAACAACATCTAACACATCAGTAGTGCTCTAATGTCTGTCGGCGCCATCAAAGGGATTCTAGGGGCGGAAGCCATTAGTCATGTCAACACCTGTCAACAAGGCCATTAGTCATCGGGTCCCCTCGCAGGCAGAAGCCATTAATCATGTCAACACCTGTCAACAAGGCCATTAATTATCGCTCCCCTCGCAGGCGGAAGCCATTATTCATGTCAATACCTGTCAACAAGGCCATTAATTATCGCTCCCCTTGCAGCCGGCCGCCGCTCACAGCTGCGCCACACCCGGAAGCCATTAATTATCGCTCCCCTTGCAGCCGGCCGCCGCGCACAGCAGCGCCACACCCAGAAGCCATTAATTATCGCTCCCCTCGCAGCCGGCCGCCGCGCACAGCTGCGCCACACCCAGAAGCCATTAATTATCGCTCCTCGCAGCCGGCCACCGCGCACAGCTGCGCCACACCCAGAAGCCATTAATTATCGCTCCCCTCGCAGCCGGCCGCCGCGCACAGCTGCGCCACACCCGGAAGTCATTAATTATCGCTCCCCTTGCAGCCGGCCGCCGCGCACAGCTGCGCCACACCCAGAAGCCATTAATTATCGCTACCCTCGCAGCCGGCCGCCGAGCACAGCTGCGCCACACCCAGAAGCCATTAATTATCGCTCCCCTCGCAGCCGGCCACCGCGCACAGCTGCGCCACACCCAGAAGCCATTAATTATCGCTCCCCTCGCAGCCGGCCGCCGCGCACAGCTGCGCCACACCCGGAAGCCATTAATTATCGCTCCCCTTGCAGCCGGCCGCCGCGCACAGCTGCGCCACACCCAGAAGCCATTAATTATCGCTCCCCTCGCAGCCGGCCGCCGCGCACAGCTGCGCCACACCCAGAAGCCATTAATTATCGCTCCCCTCGCAGCCGGCCACCGCGCACAGCTGCGCCACACCCAGAAGCCATTAATTATCGCTCCCCTCGCAGCCGGCCGCCGCGCACAGCTGCGCCACACCCAGAAGCCATTAATTATCGCTCCCCTTGCAGCCGGCCACCGCGCACAGCTGCGCCACACCCTGCGTCAGTTTGCAGCCATGTCTCGTCTAGTGATGTTGTTCTCCTCTGTCTACCAACTCAACGCTGGTGATACGAAACGTTTGACGATAGGGTTATCGTCCAAACACGAGTTTGAACCTGTTGTTGTTCTGGAAAAAGTGGGACACAATAAAATTGTTTTAACATACTACGAATGGAACGTCCTGATCCAGGAATTGGACGTAGTGTCCGAGTTATTCAACGCCGGCACCGACAGCATCCCGCTTGGTGAGCACACCGTCTCCTGCCGAACGATTGCCGGGGTGAAGACTGTTTGTTTCCACCTCAATGACGATCCTGCCAGCGGCGTCTTCTTCGGCCAGTCTACTTGGAGGAACTTCGTCGACGCGCAGCCGGCCGTGACCAACGCCTTGACCGTCAAGCAGAAGTGGGGCTACTTGGTGGCGCGATATTATACAGAATTTGTGGACATTCTTGCTAATAAAGTGCTACGAGACTTCAATATGGCTACAGTGCAAAAACTGATTGACATGCACATTAATAATGTTCGTGTAGCTCAAGTGACACACAGTTCGTCATTGGATTATGCACAATTAAGACTTGAACTCATTGCATATAAAAATTTGTTAGTATTTGATGATGTAAATAATATTGTAATTAAGAATTATGAACCTGGATATGATGTTTGTGGACCTTATTAACTAAAGTGTTTAAATAAATAACATTATTTTTTAATTTATTTCTTATTTTTATTTCACCCACCATTGGGCAATTAAAAATACATTTTCAACAGCGCATATAGCGTTACAAAATAAATGTCCTTTACAAAGTTTAATCAAATTATTTTTCTTGAGTTCATGTAGAGGCGGACATCGTGTTGGTGTAGATTAAATTTCTGAGTATAGAAAGATTACACAAAGTAGACACAGATTTTTGAACCAATTGAAATAGTGAAGCTGAAATATTGCTTTTTCGAAGCATGTAATGCTGAGTGAGATTAATAAATTAGTAAAATATTTGCTTCATAATATACTATCGCCTGTCAGTAATGCTAAAAAATCATAATTATTTGGTTAATCGTTATTATTAATTTTACATGCATATCTGACAACATTTAGAATGGAATATTATCATTTTAATGAAAGTAACTACGTTGTCATTATACACCTTAATTACAATTTAACAGTGATCAAATTCCTAACAGAAAATCAGTTATGAGGACAAAGTGATACAGAATGATGTTCGATGTGCAATGTCATGCTCTGCAGATTTTTTTCTTTCTTCTGTCTACTGAAACAGAAAATGTATATGGATGTGTGTTATTTCGTTCTTTACACACTTCCAAGTGGATGAGGTCACATATAAAACATTCTCGGCCCATAAATGCTTTAATTTTCGGCACTGTCATACGGGTGATCTCAGGATTGCCTCTTTTCAGAGTTATTGCTTGTATGCCGGTCTGAATATCTAGCCTGGAGTGTAAGTTTTTAAAGCAAGATAATAATAAGCAGTTGTTGGAGATGATCTCAGGATTGACTCTTTTCAGAGTTATTGCTTGTATGCCGGTCTGAATATCTAGCCTGGAGTGTAAGTTTTTAAAGCAAGATAATGAATAAGCAGTTGTTGGAGATGTATGTTATATTGAATGCGTAGAGACGACTTGCTTATTCATTTCACAACAAGGGAAGTTAGAGTAATATCTCATGCACAAACCAGTCTAAAAACTTTACGAGACAAAGTTTTATATTCGTGCTGTAAGTATCTACCAAGATTACTAGGACATTTGGTTATCCTCTTCGTCCGAAAACATCCACAATAGAAGGGTTTCTCAAGAATTACGCAGGCTACGAGAATTCAAGACCCTACCGTGTGGACACAAATCTGTACTTAGGTGAATGTGTTTGAGTGTTTTGTAAATAGTGTTTCAAAGAAGAGGAAATATACCGTTTATCTGTGTGTATCTAGTTGGTAAATATATACAGTGCACTGCTTAGGTTGCTGAAAAACATGTATACCGGTATAGTTAAAAAAAAAAAAAAAAATAATCCAATACTGTACATATTTAACAAAAAAAAAAAAAAAAATTAATGTTGAAATTTATTCACAAATTCATCGATTTTGTAAAAAGAAATTGTATTATCACATTATCGGAATGCAGTCTCATATTCGCCTATTCCTCTTAGGCAGGTGGTCATGGGTTCAAAGTTCTAAAACATGTAAAGCAAGATTTAATCTTTAAATAGTGTTGCGACATATCAATTTACAAGTAAATTATCTGACAATAACAGAGAAATTCACCCCAAAAAAATCGGTTCGCTTATTTCAGAGATACGAAATATTATTGTTTAGAGCTATTTACTGCTCCCCAGACGGAATCCTCCGCGCCCCTACCTTGAATGTATTATCCCTTAACTGGAGCCGGCGGCAGACATAGCAGAAGTCGGCCGACACCACACAAAAAATAAAAAAGCAGACGCATCTGCCCCGCAGCAGAGAGGGGGAGGGATGGAAAACAAAAAAAACACATCCTTTAAGAAACACGATACCTTACGCCAGACGTTTTAAAAAAATCGCGTTGTCAGTCTAATTCATATGCACTACGATCTGGAGTGTAATGTACGCTGTCCCACGATCACGTTTTTCGAACTGTTATAAACTTTACGTTACTAATAATCAATTTTTTTTTGTACATGTGTTTATAATTAGCTGTTTACAATTATAGTACCCTACCGATAGAAATTCTATGATAATCAGATTTTCGTCGATTCCACTTACAGAAGTGAATAGCACGGTTCGATTGCAGAGATTTCAAGAGTCAGAAGACTGGTTTTTTTCTATGTTTCGTCGCGTAATCTAACATACTTAAGAGGTGTGTACAAATTTAAAATATAATGTGAATTCGGCATAAGAAGTACAAGCGCATCCAGGCATGGAGTTTTATCATCTTTCTTTCCTTTTTGTTGTAGCTTGCACTTCAGTCAGTAAAATGCTTGGACCTGTTTCACATTCAAACTGTGGAGGTTCCGGAAGGCTATCCGAGAGCAGCTGTTTTACCTGTCTCTTCCTTGCATTTCTGATATCTTGAGTATCAACAGTGACGTTTCCTTCAATGTCCACTAGTTTATTCACAGTATTAGGTCTACATCTGTCTGTTAGCTCTCTAACTTTCCTATGAATGTTGAAGTTGTCATATTTCAACTGTAGAGCCTTAGTTACCTCAACCACATATCGAGTCTTCTTCTCGTCG
Source organism: Vandiemenella viatica (assembly GCA_031002005.1). NCBI lineage: Eukaryota > Metazoa > Arthropoda > Insecta > Orthoptera > Morabidae > Vandiemenella > Vandiemenella viatica. Next base: position 7,073,676 of record JARYHS010005557.1, on the reverse strand, counting down.
AGGGGATTTATTCTGCTGGAGGATGCTTGAGTCTTGCGATTTGAATGTCTGCCAAACGTGGAGTTCTTCGTGATAAATTTATAAACTTTCTGAAGCAAATCGCTGTCACAATTCTTTTAACGTATGCAAGTATGCTGTACACACTACAAGGCATAAACACATAGAGCATCATAGTACACCAAGATACATAAAAATATTAAAACACACACCAAATGTACAACGAAGATACTAGGGCCTGGAGTTATATCATCGTTCTTTCCTTTTGTTGTAGCTTGCACTTCAGTCAGTAATATGCTTGCACCTGTTTCACATTCAAACTGTGGAGGTTCCGGAAGGCTGTCCGAGAGCAGTTGTTTTACCTGTCTCTTCCTTGCATTTCTGATATCTTGAGTATCAACAGTGACGTTTCCTTCAATTTCCACTAGTTTATTCACAGTATTAGGTCTACATCTGTCTGTTAGCTCTCTAACTTTCCTATGACTTAAGCCACCAATTGCATAAATATAGTAGAAGTTGGAAAATTTTTTATTTCAATTCGCTTCACGAAAAAGTCATGATTTACATCTGCCTGCATTACACAGCAAAGTGGCATCTTTATGAAGTGTATTCATCACTGAAATGGACTAAAGAAAAGCGTGATATCTGTATAAATTGCGTGTTCGGCTGATAACGCAGTCTCCAGGAAGAAGAAGAAGAAGATGGTAACTGGACAGACTTAGTGCATGCATAGTGTTTCATCTGGATCATAATGGCAATTTCATGCTCTGCAGATTTTTTTTTTCTTTCTTCTGTCTACTGAAACAGAAAATGTATATGGATGTGTGTTATTTCGTTCTTATCACAGTGTGCCAGTAAAACTTTTTGTAAAATTTTCGTCATTGTTTACTGCATAATGTTAAGTATGCCAAAATGTTTCAGTCTTTCGGATTCCACGTTATACCCAGGAACCTCTGTACCCTGTGGTGTTACCAGATCATGTTAGATAAGCATTAAAAGAGCTGGTCGTCCCACATCTCATAAAAATTTCCTAAATGTTATGTAAACTATAACAAGATAGTGAACACAGGTAAAAAAAAAATAATCACAAAAATCATGTAATATTCGCTCCACGAAAGAAGTCATCGATTGGCATGGTTAGAAGGTGACTGAGGATGTATCAGTTTCATTAAGAATTCTCCATTCCTCAGTCGTGCGGTAAAGCGTGGACGAGTAGTTGTTACATTGTGTTAGGTCAGTTTTACGCGCTCGCGCGTAATACTGATCTAACACAATGTAACAAGCTGGGCATGGCTAACAAATCTTACCTACAATAACCTCATTACTGTTAGCTTACACTAACTTATCCTACCTTCATTAGATGAAGTATACGTTTCACAAGCGATATTGAGTAAATCGTTTGCATAACTGTAACACTCCGATCGAGATTTAAGTTAGTCATACTCAATGTGCCAAGCTACAGAAAACTGAGTTATTGTTAAGATATAGTGTACTAACCTAACTTACCCCAAAATGTCACGCATCCTATATTCACCGGAGTTTAATTAAATTTATGTAGGTTTGTAAATTTACTGATGATAGCGGTTTTAGCTATGTCTTGTGTGTTAATGTGTCTCATACGTTCTGTTAGCGCCTTGGATCGTATACATTCAGTGCTATGATGCTCATATTTGTTGTTTCAATCCCATGCGCACACTACCATGATGGAAAGGTGGTATGTGTGGAAAATATGCATCACATAGATTTCCTAACATGATAGAATTGGTACAGCACTTTTTATTATAAGCGTATTTTCAGTATGAATGAATAAATGCGATTTTAAAACGCTTGGCCCAAGGGATCGTTTTTTTAAGGGTTCAAGCCACTTCGGAAAGGTGAAGAACCTTAGGAATCCATGTCTCAACGATGTCATCAGAACATCACGAACATCATATCCACGGCACTTGCGACTTTGGTCAAATAGTGCAATTGACTGTAACATCAAGCTCGCTTGTTAACACAATTCAACAATTTATCCAGCGCAGCTGACCTGAACGTACCCTAATATAACGCAAGTTATGACGGCTCGTGTGTCTACTGAGATTTTATTCATTTTTTTCACACCTTTTTAAGGAAATACGTGGGGAAGTGACATATAATACATGTTTACAATGTATGCTAGCGAGTGTTTTGTGTACGAAAATGCCCACTCGCGTGATGTCTATGTGGGACCCATTACGATTCTATCTTAAGATTTTTCTGTAATTGATGAAAACTTATGTGATGGTGCAGTCAGTAACTCCGTTGTACATTTGGTGTGCGTTTTAACATTTTGATTTAAAAGTGTTTGATGTTCAAGGCGTTTTGTTTAGTGTTCATCCTTTGCACTCGCTGACGATAACGTGATTTGTGTTATAGAGGGGTGGTGCAGGATTCTCTGGAAACTGCGATGACAGCCAAAACATACTTTTTTGTACGCATACGACACTTTTCTGTAGCCCGTTCTGGCAATGAAAACTAATCATATAGTTGGGCACTGTACTCTGTGATGCACGCAGGTGTAATTCTCATGTCAATCGACTACGTCTTTTTTTTTTTTTTTTTTGGAGTAAGTTAGGTAATTTTGGCATTATTTTACGTATTTTAATCATTTTTTTTTTACCGATTTGTATGAAATTTATGAAATGTATAGTATTTTCATGCTTCTCACTGAAATTGTGTTATTTTTCACAAAATTTTGCTTCTGTCCCCTTGTCATGATGATTCTCTGGAAACTGTAATGACAGCCAAAACATACTTTTTTGTACGCATACGACACTTTTCTGTAGCCCGTTGTGGCAATGAAAACTAATCATATAGTTGGGCACTGTACTCTGTGATGCACGCAGGTGTAATTCTCATGTCAATCGACTACGTCTTTTTTTTTGGAGTAAATTAGGTAATTTTGGCATTATTTTACGTATTTTTAATCATTTTTTTTTTACCGATTTGTATGAAATTTATGAAATGTATAGTATTTTCATGCTTCTCACTGAAACTGTGTATTTTTCACAAAATTTTGCTTCTGTCCCCTTGCCATGATTGGACCTGCAGTATAACGTGGAAATCGGAATCGCTGTCCATCATAGTGTACCACACATAAGCAAAAAAAAAAAAAAAATATGTATTAAAAAATGTATCCGCATTCAGTTAATCGTCAAAGGCACCTCAAAAGGCGGATTGCGCTGATCCAGTTCCCGCGGCATCAGTCGAACCATCGTCCTCTGAACTCCCTTGAGACATATTCAACTACTCGTCCACGCTTTACCGTACGACTGAGGAATGGAGAATTCTTAATGAAACTGATACATCCTCAGTCACCTTCTAACCATGCCAATCGATGACTTCTTTCGTGGAGCGAATATTACATGATTTTTTGTGAATTTTTTTTTTACCTGTGTTCACTATCTTTGTATAGTTTACATAACATTTAGGAAATTTTTATGAGATGTGGGACGACCAGCTCTTTTAATGCTTATCTAACATGATCTGGTAACACCACAGGGTACAGAGGTTCCTGGGTATAACGTGGAATCCGAAAGACTGAAACATTTTGGCATACTTAACATTATGCAGTAAACAATGACGAAAATTTTACAAAGTTTTACTGGCACACTGTGATAAGAACGAAATAACACACATCCATATACATTTTCTGTTTCAGTAGACAGAAGAAAGAAAAAAAAATCTGCAGAGCATGAAATTGCCATTATGATCCAGATGAAACACTATGCATGCACTAAGTCTGTCCAGTTACCATCTTTTTCTTCTTCTTCCTGGAGACTGCGTTATCAGCCGAACACGCAATTTATACAGATATCACGCTTTTTCTTTAGTCCATTTCAGTGATGAATACACTTCATAAAGATGCCACTTTGCTGTGTAATGCAGACAGATGTAAATCGTGACTTTTTCGTGAAGCGAATTGAAAATAAATTTTTTCCCAACTTCTACTATATTTATGCAATTGGTGGCTTAAGTCATAGGAACGTTAGAGAGCTAACAGACAGATGTAGACCCAATACTGTGAATAAACTAGTGGACATTGAAGGAAACGTCACTGTTGATACTCAAGATATCAGAAATGCAAGGAAGAGACAGGTAAAACAACTGCTCTCGGATAGCCTTCCGGAACCTCCACAGTTTGAATGTGAAACAGGTCCAAGCATTTTACTCACTGAAGTGCAAGCTACAACAAAAAGGAAAGAAAGATGATAAAACTCCATGCCTGGATGCGCTTGTACTTCTTATGCCGAATTCACATTATATTTTAAATTTGTACACACCTCTTAAGTATGTTAGATTACGCGACGAAATATAGAAAAAAAACCAGTCTTCTGACTCTTGAAATCTCTGCAATCGAACCGTGCTATTCACTTCTGTAAGTGGAATCGACGAAAATCTGATTATCATAGAATTTCTATCGGTAGGGTACTATAATTGTAAACAGCTAATTATAAACACATGTACAAAAAAAAATTGATTATTAGTAACGTAAAGTTTATAACAGTTCGATAAAAACGTGATCGTGGGACAGCGTACATTACACTCCAGATCGTAGTGCATATGAATTAGACTGACAACGCATTTTTTTAAAACGTCTGGCGTAAGGTATCGTGTTTCTTAAAGGATGTTTCCATCCTCTCCCCCTCTCTGCTGCGGGGCAGATGCGTCTGCTTTTTTTTTTTATGTGTTGTCGGCCGACTTCTGCTATGTCTGCCGCCGGCTCCAGTTAAGGGATAATACATTCAAGGTAGGGGCGCGGAGGATTCCGTCTGGGGAGCAGTAAATAGCTCTAAACAATAATATTTCGTATCTCTGAAATAAGCGAACCGATTTTTTTGGGGTGAATTTCTCTGTTATTGTCAGATAATTTACTTGTAAATTGATATGTCGCAACACTATTTAAAGATTAAATCTTGCTTTACATGTTTTAGAACTTTGAACCCATGACCACCTGCCTAAGAGGAATAGGCGAATATGAGACTGCATTTCGATAATGTGATAATACAATTTCTTTTTACAAAATCGATGAATTTGTGAATAAATTTCAACATTAATTTTTTTTTTTTTGTTAAATATGTACAGTATTGGATTATTTTTTTTTTAACTATACCGGTATACATGTTTTTCAGCAACCTAAGCAGTGCACTGTATATATTTACCAACTAGATACACACAGATAAACGGTATATTTCCTCTTCTTTGAAACACTATTTACAAAACACTCAAACACATTCACCTAAGTACAGATTTGTGTCCACACGGTAGGGTCTTGAATTCTCGTAGCCTGCGTAATTCTTGAGAAACCCTTCTATTGTGGATGTTTTCGGACGAAGAGGATAACCAAATGTCCTAGTAATCTTGGTAGATACTTACAGCACGAATATAAAACTTTGTCTCGTAAAGTTTTTAGACTGGTTTGTGCATGAGATATTACTCTAACTTCCCTTGTTGTGAAATGAATAAGCAAGTCGTCTCTACGCATTCAATATAACATACATCTCCAACAACTGCTTATTCATTATCTTGCTTTAAAAACTTACACTCCAGGCTAGATATTCAGACCGGCATACAAGCAATAACTCTGAAAAGAGTCAATCCTGAGATCATCTCCAACAACTGCTTATTCATTATCTTGCTTTAAAAACTTACACTCCAGGCTAGATATTCAGACCGGCATACAAGCAATAACTCTGAAAAGAGGCAATCCTGAGATCACCCGTATGACAGTGCCGAAAATTAAAGCATTTATGGGCCGAGAATGTTTTATATGTGACCTCATCCACTTGGAAGTGTGTAAAGAACGAAATAACACACATCCATATACATTTTCTGTTTCAGTAGACAGAAGAAAGAAAAAAATCTGCAGAGCATGACATTGCACATCGAACATCATTCTGTATCACTTTGTCCTCATAACTGATTTTCTGTTAGGAATTTGATCACTGTTAAATTGTAATTAAGGTGTATAATGACAACGTAGTTACTTTCATTAAAATGATAATATTCCATTCTAAATGTTGTCAGATATGCATGTAAAATTAATAATAACGATTAACCAAATAATTATGATTTTTTAGCATTACTGACAGGCGATAGTATATTATGAAGCAAATATTTTACTAATTTATTAATCTCACTCAGCATTACATGCTTCGAAAAAGCAATATTTCAGCTTCACTATTTCAATTGGTTCAAAAAATCTGTGTCTACTTTGTGTAATCTTTCTATACTCAGAAATTTAATCTACACCAACACGATGTCCGCCTCTACATGAACTCAAGAAAAATAATTTGATTAAACTTTGTAAAGGACATTTATTTTGTAACGCTATATGCGCTGTTGAAAATGTATTTTTAATTGCCCAATGGTGGGTGAAATAAAAATAAGAAATAAATTAAAAAATAATGTGTTATTTATTTAAACACTTTAGTTAATAAGGTCCACAAACATCATATCCAGGTTCATAATTCTTAATTACAATATTATTTACATCATCAAATACTAACAAATTTTTATATGCAATGAGTTCAAGTCTTAATTGTGCATAATCCAATGACGAATGTGTCACTTGAGCTACACGAACATTATTAATGTGCATGTCAATCAGTTTTTGCACTGTAGCCATATTGAAGTCTCGTAGCACTTTATTAGCAAGAATGTCCACAAATTCTGTATAATATCGCGCCACCAAGTAGCCCCACTTCTGCTTGACGGTCAAGGCGTTGGTCACGGCCGGCTGCGCGTCGACGAAGTTCCTCCAAGTAGACTGGCCGAAGAAGACGCCGCTGGCAGGATCGTCATTGAGGTGGAAACAAACAGTCTTCACCCCGGCAATCGTTCGGCAGGAGACGGTGTGCTCACCAAGCGGGATGCTGTCGGTGCCGGCGTTGAATAACTCGGACACTACGTCCAATTCCTGGATCAGGACGTTCCATTCGTAGTATGTTAAAACAATTTTATTGTGTCCCACTTTTTCCAGAACAACAACAGGTTCAAACTCGTGTTTGGACGATAACCCTATCGTCAAACGTTTCGTATCACCAGCGTTGAGTTGGTAGACAGAGGAGAACAACATCACTAGACGAGACATGGCTGCAAACTGACGCAGGGTGTGGCGCAGCTGTGCGCGGTGGCCCGCTGCGAGGGGAGCGATAATTAATGGCTTCCGGGTGTGGCGCAGCTGTGCGCGGCGGCCGGCTGCAAGGGGAGCGATAATTAATGGCTTCCGGGTGTGGCGCAGCTGTGCGCGGCGGCCGGCTGCAAGGGGAGCGATAATTAATGGCTTCCGGGTGTGGCGCAGCTGTGCGCGGCGGCCGGCTGCAAGGGGAGCGATAATTAAGGGCTTCCGGGTGTGGCGCAGCTGTGAGCGGCGGCCGGCTGCAAGGGGAGCGATAATTAATGGCCTTGTTGACAGGTGTTGACCTGAATAATGGTTTCCGCCTGCGAGGGGAGCGATAATTAATGGCCTTGTTGACAGGTGTTGACATGATTAATGGCTTCCGCCTGCGAGGGGCCCCGATGACTAATGGCCTTGTTGACAGGTGTTGACATGACTAATGGCTTCCGCCCCTAAAATCCCTTTGATGGCGCCGACAGACATTAGACATCTACTCACGTCCTGCATGTAGTCCTGTAACGCCTTTGACAGCCCATCAAGAGTCCTTTATCGGAAATTCGAATCATCATAGGTCCTACTAGTTGTACTGTGGATGTGCCGCTAGAGCGGTGGAAAGGCGGGCACGGAGATGTGGCCTTGTGCTTGACGCTTCAATTAGTCGAGCCGCGAAATCCGCAAAGTTCATATGAAAAGATTGTTTTATAGAGGCGTGCGTAGTTATGTAAATAATTTTATTCACTTGTGATATCATACCATGTTTTGTGTTGTTGAAAGATGAGGTAAAAAATAAATCAATGTGGCAGTATTACATGGAAATAGACGTTACTTATGGAAAAATGTAGAATTTGGCGTAAAAAAATTCTTATTTTAAGTTTATTTTGATAAAATATAAATACTTATCAATTTATTTTTCCACTTCCGCAAAACATCTTCATCCGTGGATGACAAGCATTGAACATTCGCATCCGCAATGATTACTTCCGTTATAACCTTAGTAACTAGACTCATCTGTTATTTGATTGAAATACAACTTTTATGTACATTTATTAATAACAGAATACGAATCTGCTGCGTTGCCTATCAAAATATGGCCACAAGTGTTTTTAATTAAATTTTCGAGAAAAAAATCCTTGCTTTTTAAATAACTTAGAATTATTTAGAAACAGAAAATTAAAGAATGTAAAATGTTTGGTTTGTCTGTGGAAACGTGGCCGCGAGTAGTGACTGTCAGCTGTTAAAGATACTGTGTATAAAGGAGCGTCCGCAAACTACGTGGTTCCATCTAGGGGGTGGGGGGAGGGATTGGCTGGAAAGTTACGATGAGCTACCTGGGGGAAAGGGTGGTTGCAAGCCAAGCTAGGTAGCTTTCAATTCATATTATTTGTCTCAGTTAAAATGAGGTACAGAGCACACAACACCAAGTGGATATTTATTTCTGTTATGTAATTATCTCCATATGTAATTTACGATAGGCTGACAAGAGAAAATAGTATGGACGCTCCCCTATCAGCTGGGAATCCCTACTGGTGGACAGTTTATATAGGCAAACCAAACATTTTACGTTCTTTACATGTCTCTCTTTGAAATGAATTATAATTTAAAAAAAAACTATTTATTAAAAATACTTGCAACCATATTTTTATAGGCAAGCCGGCAGAATCGTATTCTGCTTCTAATAATTATACAAACAAATTGTATTTCAGTCAAATAACAGATGGGCGTGGAAACCATGCAGCCGGGTGATGGACTATAATGCATTTGAGCGGAGTGTTTTTGTATGATAGGTGTATCTTTTGTTCTGGAGTCGTGCCTGGTCTCCGATCCAGAGTTAGGCCTCCCAGCACATTGATATTCATTAATCAAAGAAACAAAAAGCTCCGTTTCAAAAAATCGTATATATTATTTCTATAAGGCATTTTTTTGTCACAAGCCTGTATCTTCCTTCATACTTAACCAAAATCAATGAATGAGGTGTCATTTTAAAGCTTATGGTCTTCCCTTTGGTCACATCATATTTTAAGAAATGAAGTTTTCGGAATTTAACCTTTAAAGGGCAAAATATAAATATTTCTAAAATGCTGTTTTCTTCGTTATGAGTCAAATATCTCCCTGGATACCTATCTGAAATCGTTTAATGAAGTATAATTTTAAAGATTAAGATCTCCGCTTTAGTGACGTCATATATTAAGACAGAAATTTTTCGGAATTCAACCCTTAAAGGGCAAAAGTATCAATATTTTTGCAATTCGTTTTTGTGTCACGAGCCATTTGTCTCCCTTAATATCTAACTGATACAGATAAATGAGGTATCATATTAAATATTAAGGTCTCCGCCGTGGTAACATTATATTTTAAGAAAGGAATTTTTCGTAATTCGACCCTTAAAGGGCAAAAATATCAATTTTTCTAAAATGGGTTTTTTGTATCTTGAGCCATTTATCTCCCAGGATATCTAACCAAAAAGAATAAATGAGGTAGGATTATGAGGAGTATTGTCTCAGCTCTGTGACATCATATTTTAAGAAAGAATGTTTTAGGAATTCTACCCTTAAAGGGGAAGAGTATAAATTTTTCTATAACGCATTTTTGTGTCACGAGCGATATATCTCCCTTAATATCTAACCAATAGAGATAAATGAGGTATCATATTAAAGAATAAGGTCTGCGCCGTGGTAACATGATATTTTAAGAAAGGAATTTTTCGTAATTCGACCCATAAAAGGCAAAATAGCCAATTTTTATAAAATGCGTTTTTTGTGTCTCGAGCCACTTATCTCCCTTGATATCTATCCGAAATCGATAAATCAAGTACGATTGTGAGGAATAATGTCTCAGCTTTGCTGACATCATATTTTAAGAAAGAAGTGTTTGGAATTAAAGGGAAAAAGTATGAATTGTTCTACAAGGTATTTTTGTGTCACGAGCCTTATATTTCCCTTGAAATCTAATCGATATAGATAAATGACATGTCGTTTTAAAGACTAAGGTTTCCGCCGTGGTAACATTATATTCTAAGAAAGGAATTTTTCGTAATTCGACCCATAAAGCGCAAAAATGTCAATTTTACTAAAATACGTTTTTTGTGTTTCGAGCCATTTATCTCCCTGGATTTCTAACCAAAATCGATAAATGAAGTAGGAGTATGAAGAGTAGTGACTGAACTTGGTGACATTATAATCAACCTCACTATTCATCGCATTTTATTCGCAAAATTTTCTCGCGGGTCGTCTAGTATGTGTATATATATATATATTGTGTGTCTTGAAGATTTTACCTTCTTAAATTATCAAGTAAATGTCTTTCTACGATATATTCGGTACCAGATTAATCGAACTAAATTCTCTGCTAATGTATTAAAATTGTCACAGTCACTTATTCACATATTTCGTGAAAAAACATAATCTAGCGCCTGCGGTCAGCGCATAGAGTCTGCAGCCATAACTGTCAGACTCTGTGATGGCTTCACAACAAACAGTACAGGAAAACCGTCTGATACATCGAGATGAAGTATCCAGTTGTTCTAACTCTCTTAAAACCTGTGTGATGAGAAAACGTACGATGCAACCTCACATTCTTGTTTTTGCTCATAAAGAGGGAGATGTACCTCATGACATCGTATTTAGAGAAACACACTTGCTGACAGGTAAAGGCATTCCCACGCGTCCACGTGACACGACCTGCTCGGCCGAATACAGCCGAATATGACCGAGTGATAGACCGATCCCACTGAAATGGGATCAGTTGGACGTATTCGGCCGAATAAGACCGACTAATACCGAGGCAGGTAAAGGCATTGCCACGCGTCCAGTGTACACGACCTGCTCGCCCGAATACAGCCGAATATGACCGAGTGATAGACCGATCCCACTGAAATGGGATCAGTCGAACGTATTCGGCCGAATATAACCGACTAATACCGAGGCAGGTAAAGGCATTGCCACGCGTTCACGTTACACGACCTGTTCGAACGAATACAGCCGAGTGATGGACCGATCCCACTGAAATGGATCAGACGGACGTATTCGGCTGTATATGACCGACTAATCCCGAGACAGGGAAAGGCATCGCCATGCGTCCACGTGACCCGACCTGCTCGGCTGAATACAACCGAATGATGGACCAATCCCACTGAAATGGGATCAGTTGGACGTATTCGGCCAATAAGAGCCGACTAATCCCGAGACACTTAAAGGCATTGCCACCCGTCCACGTGAAACGACCTGTTCGCACGAATACAGCCGAATACGACCGAGTGATAGACCGATCGCACTGAAATGGGATCAGTCGGACATATTCGGCTGAATAAACACGACTAATAACGAGGAAGGTAAAGGCATTGCCACGCGTTCATGTTACACGACCTGTTCGGACGAATACAGCCGAGTGATGGATCGATCCCACTAAAATGGGATCAGTGGGACGTATTCGGCCGAATATGCACGATTAATACCGAGAAACTTAAAGGCATTGCCACCCGTCCACGTGACACGACCTGCTCGGCCGAATACGACCGAGTGATAGACCGATCCCACTGAAATTGGATCAGTCGGACGTATTCGGCCGAATAAGACCGACTAATCCCGAGACACTTAAAGGCATTGCCACCCGTCCACGTGAATACGACCTGCCTCGCCCGAATACAGCCGAATACGACCGAGTGACGGACCGATCCCGCTGAAATGGGATCAGTCGGACGTATTCGGCCGAATATGACCGACCAATCCCGAGACAGGGAAAGGCATCACCATGCGTCCACGTGACCGGACCAGCCATACGGCCGAATACGACCGAATGATGGACCGATCCCACTGAAATGGGATCAGTCAAACGTATTCGGCCGAATATGCACGACTAATACCGAGGCAGGTAAAGGCTTCGTCACCCGTCCACGTGATACGACCTGCTCGCCCGAATACAGCCGAATACGACCGAGTGATGGACCGAACCCGCTGAATTGGGATCAGTTGGACGTATTCGGCCGAATATGACCGACCAATCCCGAGAGAGGGAAAGGCATCACCATGCGTCCACGTGACCCGACCAGCTCGGCCAAATACGATCGAATGATGGACCGATCCCACTGAAATGGGATCAGTCAAACGTATTCGGCCGAATATGCACGACTAATACCGAGGCAGGTAAAGGCATTGCCATGCGTCCACGTGACACGACCTGTTCGAACGAATACAGCCGAGTGATGGACCGATCTCACTGAAATGGGATCAGTCGGACGTATTCGGCCGAATAAGACCGACTAATTCCGAGACACTTAAAGGCATTGCCACCCGACCACGTGACACGAACTGCTCGCCCGAAAACAGCCGAATACGACCGAGTGATAGACCGATCCCACTGAAATGGGATCAGTCGGACGAATTCGGCCGAATATGCAGGACTATACCGAGGCATGTAAAGGCATTGCCACGCGTCCACGTGACACGACCTATTCGGACGAATACAGCAGAGTGATGGATCGATCCCGCTGAAATGGGATCAGTCGGACGTATTCGCCTGAATATGACCGCCTAATCCTGACACAAGTAAAGGCATTGCCACGCGTCCACGCTACACGAACTGCTCGCCCGAAAACAGCCGAATACGACCGAGTGATAGACCGATCCCACTGATATGGGATCAGTCGGACGAATTCGGCCGAATAAAACCGACTAATTCCGAGACTTAAAGGCATTGCCACCCGACCACGTGACACGAACTGCTCGCCCGAAAACAGCCGAATACGACCGAGTGATAGACCGATCCCACTGATATGGGATCAGTCGGACGAATTCGGCCGAATAAAACCGACTAATTCCGAGACTTAAAGGCATTGCCACCCGACCACGTGACACGAACTGCTCGCCCGAAAACAGCCGAATACGACCGAGTGATAGACCGATCCCACTAAAATGGGATCAGTCGGACGTAGTCGGACGTATTCGGCCGAATAAAACCGACTAATTCCGAGACACTTAAAGGCATTGCCACCCGACCACGTGACACGAACTGCTCGCCCGAAAACAGCCGAATACGACCGAGTGATAGACCGATCCCACTGAAATGGGATCAGTCGGACGAATTCGGCCGAATATGCAGGACTAATACCGAGGCATGTAAAGGCATTGCCACGCGTCCACGTGACACGACCTATTCGGACGAATACAGCAGAGTGATGGATCGATCACAGCTGAAATGGGATCAGTCGGACGTATTCGCCTGAATATGACCGCCTAATCCTGACACAAGTAAAGGAATTGCCACGCGTCCACGCTACACGACCTGCTCGCCCGAATACAGCCGAATGCGACTGTGTCATGGACCAATCCCAATGTAATGGGATCAATCGGACGTATTCGGCCGAATATGACCGCCTAATCCTGAGAGCAGTAAAGGCATTGCCACGCGTCCACGCTACACGACCTGCTCGCCCGAATACATCCGAATGCGACTGTGTGATGGACCAATCCCAATGTAATGGGATCAATCGGACGTATTCGGCCGAATATGCCCGACTAGTCCCGATGCAAATAAAGGCTTCGCCAACCGTCCACGTGACACGATCTGCTCTGCCGAATACGCCTGAGTGACGGACCGATCCCAATGTAATGGGATCAGTGGGACGTATTCGGCCGAATATGCCCGACTAATCCCGATGCAAATAAAGGCTTCGCCACCC
>JARYHS010005557.1:6855561-7058865 GCA_031002005.1 Vandiemenella viatica | reverse complement strand
ATTTTGCAGAGGGCCGTATATTAAATTTAGAATGTGTAGGCGGGCCAGATTCAAATAAAAAAATCAGGAATCGAAGCTCTAAAAAACGTGATTCTTCTTTCTGTGTCACATTGCGATCGCGGGCCGTATCTTTGTGACCGTAGAATTTTAATCTGTGTTTTCTGATGTCGTTGGCTATGTTTGAGTGCGACTCTACTGTTTGATTGATTTAGTCTGTAGCCTTCTTCCGTTCTGGTTGGTCCAATAATTTTCCCGAAGATTCTTCGTTCTTCTTTTTGAAAGCTCTCGATGCCCCTCTAAGAGTTTAGTTTGAGTGTTTCTGTTGCGTAGAGAGTGTTGGGTTTAAGAACTGTATTGTAATGCCTAATTTTTTTATTGGATTCATATGTTATTTTTGTTGTAGATGTTGCAGGTCTGTCCGAAGGCCTTTTTCATCTTGTTGAGTCTGTTTAGTTGTGCCTTTTTTTTTTCGAGTCCTGTTGGGCTTATAAAGTATTTAAACTCAGTGACTGCTGATTTTCCCATATTTTGTGTTTTCTGTTCAGTTTGTATGCAAAAAAAATAAAAAATAAATGTTTTTTCAAAGGAGGTTCTTAGTGCAATTTTTTTCTGCTGATTCTTTGAGCGGTTCTATTTCTTTGATGGCTTATTAGTATTATTGTTTACGCTGTGGCCATATGATTCTTTTACGGAAATTCTTAATTATATCCTAGTTATCCTTACCTATGGCTAGGTAAGTGAAAGAACTGCAGTGACCGAGACGAAAAAAATTAATCATATTACGTTTTTGTTGATAAACGTCAGGATGTGGATCGGGGAGCTATAAAAAGGAAACGGTTACAAAAAAATAAATCAATTCTTTTCGTTCAGTTTTCCGTTAAGAGTTGCTGGAAGCTAAGAAGCCAGCGCGCTCTGGCACTGGTGCCGACGACGATTTTTTTTTTCTTTTCTTTTCTCTGTGGTATTTCGATCTTCTTTCATTCTTAAATGATTAAAAAAATGCCACCAGAAACAGTCAGCAATACAGATGATGATTCAGAAACTGAGGAAAGATGTTATCTACTGCAAATTAATAGAACAGTGCATAGAAATTTGCTTATAATAAGATAGATTTATTAAATAGCTGGCCAATAGCACCATAACAGATAAATAGTTATTAATTCCAAAATTATTTTATTTCATCAAATTTTCCTCAGAAGATGATGGCGTTGTTCTGCACGGAACTCATCCTCGGTTATGGTGCGTCCATAAACCACGTCGCTCCACTTTGGCCTCCTGTGAACCCTCCCCCCCCCCATCTAGTACGACGTACCTTTTGCCTCTACCCCCCCCTCCCCCCCGCTTGGCACATAGCATTCCCCCCCCCCTATTGATTACAGAAGACATTTTATGCTGTTTTCTTTTTGTCAAACAATCGTAAATTACATACGGAGATAATTGAATGACGAAAATAAAAATTCACAAGCTATTGTGTGTTCTATAGCTCATTTAAACTGTGACAAATGATATGAATGAAAATCTACGTGGCCTGGCTCGGAAAAGTAGCCCGGTGTAGCTGTCCAGCCAACTCACCCACCCAGACAGACCGAGCCACGTAGTTCATGGACGCTCCCATATTATTATGCATCTTAAAGTCAGTCGTCACCTGGAACCGAATTTCTTCGGAATCATACTTGTCCGAGTAACGCCCGATTTAACGACGGACCAGTTGGTCCGATTAATCTCGTCCACGGCACCCGAATAACGGAGCGTCCGTAAACTACGTCGCTCGGCTTAGGGGGAGGGGTTCACTGGAAAGCTGCGTTGGGATGCGGGGGAGGGGGCTTCCGAACCAGGCCACGTAGCTTTGCATTCATATTATTTTTCACAGATAAAATGAGGTGCAAAACACACAACAGCGTGAGAATATTTATTTCCGTCATTTAATTATCTCCGCATATAAATTACGAGAGTCTCACAAGAGAAAACAGTACAAAATGTTTTCTATAACCAACAGGACAGTAGGTACGAGGGGCTAGGTTTCACAGGGGGCCAAAAAGGAGCCACGTGGTTTGTGGACCCTCCCTAACGTCCGACACACATTCCAGATCCGTGATTGTTGGTTCGACACCAAGCGAACGGAGTGTGTCTTATTAAATGTGTAGTGACTTACATTTCGTAAAAATAGACTTCACCTTGCCGTCCCGTTAACCCGTTATATTACGAGAGTGAGGGCCGAATTTAGGATGTGTAGACCCTGTGAGCGCGCCCTGCCCCGCAAATATTTTCAAATTCTAACCAACCTTCTGAAGAATTATAGAAGAAACAGAATGCGAAGTTGAGTTATATCCATGTTGGCAATTCCCAAAAAATCAATATTTAAATTTAAAAAAAAAAAAAAAAAACGAACATACAACGACAAAAAAAAAAAAGAAACTAGCAAATTTTGTTTTGTGATGCAGGCTCATAGGCTGCAGCCTATATAGCCTATGCCTAAATGAGGTCCCGACAAGAGTGATGTTTCATATTGTTTGAGAATTTTCCAGTACGAAATTGAAATAATTGTCTTTACAAAAAAAATTTAAATAACATAACTCCGCTGAAGATAAAAAATTAAGACTTGTTTGTCAGGAGCGCAGCATCCGTTTGCCATTCGGCCGTAATCGTCTGACTCATCCCATTTCAATGGGATCGGTCCATCACTCGGTCGTATTTGGCCGAGCAGGTCATGTCACGTGGACGCGTGGCGATGCCTTTACCTGCATCGGGTAGTCGGGCATATTCGGCCGAATACGTCCGACTGATCCCATTTCAGTGGGATCGGTCCGTCACTCAGTCGTATTCTGCCGAGCAGGTCGTGTCACGTGGACGGGTGGCGATGCCTTTACCTGCATCGGGATTAGTCGGGCATAATCGGCCGAATACGTCCGACTGATCCCATTTCAGTGGGATCGGTCCGTCACTCGGCCGTATTCTGCCGAGCTGGTCGTGTCACGTGGACGCGTGGCGATGCCTTTACCTGCATCGGGATTAGTCGGGCATATTCGGCCGAATACGTTTGACTGATCCCATTTCAGTTTGATCGGTCCATCACTCGGTCGTATTCGGCTGTATTTGGCCGAGCAGGTCGTGTCACGTGGACGCGTGGCGATGCCTTTACCTGTCTCGGGAGTAGTCTGTCATATTCGGTCGAATACGTCCGACTGATCCCATTTCAGTTGGATCGGTCCATCACTCAGTCGTATTCGGCTGTATTTGGCCGAGCAGGTCGTGTCACGTGGAGGAGTGGCAATGCCTTTACTACTCTCAGGATTAGGCGGTGATATTCGGCCGAATACGTCCGATTGATCCCAATACATTGGGATCAGTCCGTCACTCGGCTGTATTCGTACGAACAGGTCGTGTAACGTGGACGCGTGGCAATGACTTTACCTGCCTCGGTATTAGTCGTGCATATTCGGTCGAATACGTCCGACTGATCCCATTTCAGTGGGATCGGTCCATCACTCGGTCGTATTCGGCCGAGCAGGTCGTGTCACGTGGACGCATGGCGATGCCTTTACCTGTCTCGGGAGTAGTCTGTCATATTCGGTCGAATACGTCCGACTGATCCCATTTCAGTGGGATCGGTCCATCACTCTGTCGTATTCGGCCGAGCAGGTCGTGTCACGTGGACGGGTGGCGATGCCTTTACCTGTCTCGGGAGTAGTCTGTCATATTCGGTCGAATACGTCCGACTGATCCCATTTCAGCGGGATCGGTCCATCACTCAGTCGTATTCGGCCGAGCAGGTCGTGTCACGTGGACGCGTGGCGAAGCCTTTACCTGTCAGCAAGTGTGTTTCTCTAAACACGATGTCATGAGGTACATCTCCCTCTTTATGAGGAAAAATAAAAATCTGAGGTTGCACCGTACGTTTTCTCATTACACAGCCTTTAAGAGAGTTAGAACCACTGGATACTCCATCTCGATGTATCAGACGGTTTTCCTGTACTGTTTGTTGTGTAGCCATCAAAGAGTCTGACAGTTGTGGCTGCAGACACTATGCGCTGACCGCAAGCGCTAGATTATGTTTTTTCACGAAATATGTGAATAAGTGACTGTGACAATTTTAATACATTAGCAGATAATTTAGTTCGATTAATCTGGTACCGAATATATCGTAGAAAGACGTTTACTTGATAATTTAAGAAGGTAAAATCTTCAAGACCCACAATATATATATATATACACATACTAGACGACCCGTGCGAAAATTTCGGGAATAAAATGCGATGAATAGTTAGGTTGAATATAATGTCACCAAGTTCAGTCATTCCTCTTCATACTCCTACTTCATTTATCGATTTTGGTTAGAAATTCAGGGAGATATAAATGGCTCGAAACCCAAAAAACGTATTTTAGAAATATTGACATTTTTGCGCATTATGGGTCGAATTACGAAAAATTCCTTTGTTAAAATATAATGTTATCACGGCGGAGACCTTATTCTTTAATATGATACCTCATTTTTCTATATCGGTTAGATATCAAGGGAGATAAATCGCTCGTGACACAAAAATCGGTTATAGAAAAATTTATACTTTTTTCCTTTAAGGGTTGAATTCCAAAAACATTCTTTCTTAAAATATGATTTCACAAAGCTGAGACAATACTCCTCATAATCCTACCTCATTTATTCTTTTTGGTTAGATATCCTGGGAGATAAATGGCTCAAGATACAAAAAACCTATTTTAGAAAAATTGACATTTTTGCCCTTTAAGGGTTGAATTACGAAAAATTCCTTTCTTAAAATATAATGTTACCACGGCTGAGACCTTAATATTTAATATGATACCTCATTTAACTGTATCAGTTAGATATTAAGGGAGACAAATGGCTCGTGACACAAAAACGAATTGCAAAAATATTGATACTTTTGCCCTTTAATGGTTGAATTCCGAAAAATTTCTGTCTTAATATATGACGTCACTAAAGCGGATATCTTAATCTTTAAAATGATACTTCATTAAACGATCTCAGATAGGTATCCAGGGAGATAAATGATTCATAACACATAAAACAGCATTTTAGAAATATTTATATTTTTGCCCTTTAAGGGCCGAATTCCGAAAACTTCATTTCTTAAAATATGATGTGACCAAAGTGGAGACCATAAGCTTTAAAATGACACCTCATTCATAGATTTCGGTGAAGTATGAAGGAAGATACAGGCTTGTGACAAAAAAATGCCTTAAAGAAATAATATATATGATTTTTTGAAACGGAGCTTTTTTTTTCTTTGATTAATGAATATCAATGTGCTGGGAGGCCCCACTCTGGATCGGAGACCAGGCACCACTCCAGAACAAAAGATACACTTATCATACAAAAACATTCCGCGCAAATGCGTTATAGTCCATCACCCGGCTGCATGGTTTCCACGCCCATCTGTTATTTGACTGAAATACAATTTGTTTGTATAATTATTAGAAGCAGAATACGATTCTGCCGGCTTGCCTATGAAAATATGGTAGCAAGTATTTTTAATAAATAGTTTTTTTAAAATTATAATTCATTTCAAAGAGAGACATGTAAAGAACGTAAAATGTTTGGGTTGCCTATATAAACTGTCCACCAGTTGGGGAGCGTCCATAAACCATGTAGCCCCAATTTTTCCTCCTGTGAGACCCTACCCCCCCCCCCCCCCCCTCCCGCATGTAGCCCAACGTGACTTTCGCGTCCCCTTCCAAGTAGCACGTAGCTTTTTACCCCCATTGATTCCAGGAAATATTTTGTACTATTTTCTGTTGTCAGCCTATCGTAAATTACATACGGAGATAATTACATAACAGAAATAAATATCCACTTGCTGTTGTGTGTTCTGTACCTCATTTTAACTGAGACAGATAATATGAATTGAAAGCTACCTAGCTTGGTGTGCAACCACCCTTTCCACCAGGTAGCTCATCGTAACTTTGCAGCCAATCCCTCCCCCCACCCCCTAGACGAAACCACGTAGTTTACGGACGCTCCTTTATACACAGTATCTTTAACAGCTGGCACGTTTCCACAGACAAACCAAACATTTTACATTCTTTAATTTTCTGTTTCTAAATAATTCTAAGTTATTTAAAAAGCAAGGATTTTTTTCTCGAAAATTTAATTAAAAACACTTGTGGCCATATTTTGATAGGCAACCCAGCAGATTCGTATTCTGTTATTAATAATTGTACATAAAAGTTGTATTTGAATCAAATAACAGATGAGCCTAGTTACTAAGGTTATAACGGAAGTAATCATTACGGATGCGAATGTTCAATGCTTGACATCCACGGATGAGGATGTTTTGCGGAAGTGGAAAAATAAATTGATAAGTATTTATATTTTATCAAAATAAACTTAAAATAAGTAATTTTTTACGCCAAATTCTACATTTTTCCATGAGTAACGTCTATTTCCATGTAATACTGCCACATTGATTTATTTTTTACCTCATCTTTCAACAACACAAAACATGGTATGATATCACAAGTGAATAAAATTATTTACATAACTACGCACGCCTCTATAAAACAATCTTTTCATATGAACTTTGCGGATTTCGCGGCTCGACTAATTGAAGCGTCTAGCACAAGGCCGCATCTCCGTGCCCGCCACCCGCCTTACCACCGCTCTAGCGGCGCATCCACAGTACAACTTGTAGGACCTACGATGATCTGATTTTCCGATAAAGGACTCTTGATGGGCCGTAAAAGGCGTTACAGGACTACATGCAGGACGTGTTAGATGTTGTTGGACTTCCAAACAACCATATGGGTCCTTGCTGTCCAAAAACTTTGGCGTTGGATCGTGATTGGAGGAAACCCTTTGAGTGTGCGATAATGACACATAGTTGCCGCGAGGAAGTACGAGTGTTAAGCATCGATAGGGACGTTTTGTTGGACCCCGTCTAGTAGCGTGATGGATGAGCACATCCTACAGTAGTTCTACACCGATGTCCTGTAAGTTGGACCGTGAATAGGCCGCTTTACTTTACAGACAAGTTCAAACTCGTAAATTCCTCACTTAGGTGACAACACCGTTCAGTTTATTGTTACTTTTATTCCAAGACTACCACTTTGTTGCTAGCTAGGCGATGATGTGCAGAATCTCAAATGAAGAAAAAGTAGAAATATATTTCAATGTAAACAAAACATCCACTATACAACCGCATTAAATGTAGCGGGTGAGAAAGTGGTTGTATGATTTGACGTGAAGATACATGATGGTTATTTCATCATGAAACTTCACTCTATGATTTACAATCAATTTGCTACACCTACTTATAAGCCTATGTTGCAATATTCTTGGCGAAAGCTATGACATTGACACACCATCATCATTTGAAAATGTAGTTAATGTGGCTTTTGGTATTGGACTGAATGTGAAAATGATTTTGAATGTGATGACGTGGTTTTAGTGAGGTGTGCACATTGTTCTCTTCCATTTTGTTTTAACCACTTCATCGAAATCCCTCGTCTGTACTTTGAGGACTAATATAAGCACTATCGGGTGTGTGCTGTATAAGCGTGTTTTGTGGTGTATTAACGTACTTAAGCAGAGAGTTTTTGGCACTGTCGATTGAAAATGTAGTGATATACTGATGTCATTGACTTACATATAATTTGCTTAATACGGTATTGATATCTTTTTACTTTGTTACTCTCTTTTAAAATGTTGTTTGAGGTAAAATGAAACGTTTTTCATCGAAATGGCACACACCACTGCCTTGTTTATGATCACTTGTTATTCTAAACATGTTTTCGTGCGTTTCAGAGCGTTCCAGGTCAGAGGTTGTTAGTACAAATAAATGAAAGCTGGAACACAGAATATTGTTTACTAACGTGAGCGCTGCCCTGAACTTAATTTAACAGTGTAAGAAGTCACTAAAAGTTTCTTCTTCAAATAGATGTTCTTATTTTAGAAGTAATTGGTAAGATTTGATTATTAACAAAAGGTGGGTACACAACCAGTACCAAAATAATGAAATAATATTAATTAAATTTGAGAGGTATTGCATGGCAAAAAAGAAATGAGTTACAGGGGTCACAAACAATCTGTACTACTGCTAAATAAGAGTTTATTGAAGCTTTTTAACTGCGTCGTGTACTGACATAGCGTTGTTGTTTGTTGTACAGGTCTCCAATGGACAAGGTGGCTGACCACTTATTAAGCGATTTCACAAACCAGGAAGTGGTTTGCAAACCCCCCTGGCGGTTTACTGATTTCTTGGAGACGCTACTGGAGGTCGGTGCCGTCAGCTGCAGCGAGTTGGAAGAAACAAAGCGCCAGCTGGAGGCTCCAGAGAGTGGTCGCCACGTGATGTTAGCGCTGTGTCGGGCGGGACACCTGCACCTGCTGCGGATGGCGCTGCGACATCGACCAGCACTGGCCAGCGAGCCAGTCGACGACGCGTCGTCGACTCCCCTGCACGTGGCCTCGAGGCACGGCCAGCCCGCCGCCGTGCGGATGCTGCTGGAGGCGGGGGCGGACCTGGAGGCGGTGAGAGAGAGCGACGGGTGGACTGCGCTGCACGAGGCGGCGGCGTGTAGAGGCGGCGGCGGGCCCGTCGTGGCGGGAGTGCTGCTGAGGGCCGGGGCCCAGGTGGACCGCAGCAATAAGGCGGGCAGGTCGCCGCTACAGCTGGCGGCGGCGGCGGGACACGCGGCCACAGCGCAGCTACTGTGCTCGGCGGGGGCGGACACCACTGCGGGGGAACAGGACTGGGACAAGAGGCCGCTGCTGCTGGCGGTGGACACGGGGAGCGAGCGAACAGTCAGGGTGCTGCTGGGGGCGGGCGCCGGGGGTCGGCAGCGACCAGCGGACTGCGCTGCTGTGGGCGGCGGAGCAGGGCAGGAGCAGAGCCGTCACCACGCTGGCGGCGGCGGGGGCGGGGGCGGACGTCAACATCATAGGTATACTGTGGGCGGTGGTGCGCACATGTGAAGTCGAGGCGCTTAGAGCGCTGCTGGCGACAGAGGCGGGCATCACTGCGAAGAACAGATTCGATGGGGCAACTCTGCTGCACTACGTGGCAGAGAACGGTCGTGTCGACATGGTGCGGCTGTTGTTGGAGGTAATAGATGCCAACATTACTGAGAGGTGTGGTCATACAGCACTGCACCTGGCAGCCCGTGGAGGCCACTCGGCCGTGTGCAGAGTGTTGTTGGAGGCCGGAGCGGACAAGGCGAAGAAAAACAATAAAGGCGAAACGGCGTACGACATGTGCACAGAAGAGTTGAAGGAACTGCTGAAGTTCGGCAGATTCCGCGTTTGCTCCAATACAGCCGCACTTTAAAACTTGGATTTCAAAAAAGTTATATATTTTTTGGTAAAAAATAACTATGAGAACGTGTTATTAGATATTACTGGTAACGTGTGACTGTAGTAGCCTTTGGAGTTTTGGTCAAATAACATTTTTAAGTTCCTTACTCACTTCTAATAATCTGTAAAATTCCCTGCTTACTGTAATCATTCAAACTACAATACAAAACAGTTTATAATTTTCGTGTATATATACAAAAAATTGTTTATTCAATAAATCAAAATTATCTACATCTTGTTTATACAGTATTACACTACTTAAAGCTTCATCCAAGATCCTTATTATACTTTTCAGTTTACTTTATAAAATCAGAATATTATGTAAGTAGTCCCAAAATATCATTTTGATCTCAGATATTTGTTTGATTACTATTAAATTTAACTTACTGCAGCCATAGGATAGTGTACTATGGAACCCACATTTGGGTAACAAAAACAAACTTGTAGGGGATGCAAACAAGAGCTGCTAAATTTGTCTCTGCAAATTACTGCAAATACAGTTAGAAAATGATATGCTAAAGTAATCGGAATGAGATTCATTGGAAGAAAGTATAGACAATTCTGGGAGTGTACAAAGCTGATATACGTAGCGTGGAAAGATATTGTTGTACTGCATGAAAGGGAAAAGACGACCATGACCACAAGCTGATCCTCGATTTAAAACATAAGGAAGTGGTAAAATGTTCTTTTGTAACTATGGGAGTATTACACTCTTTGGATGTTTCAATGACTTCTCGTCCTGTGAACGTTCACCATATTAAGTTCTTCAGTGGTTTAATTTATATATATTGATTAATTTAAAAAATCCACCAGGAGGTTATGTTGAAGATTTGTTTATTGTTTTCAAAACGAAGTCAGCGATATTCACAAGCATAGATACAATACAGAGATGCACTTCTGAGCCGTTGCAAATAAAATCTCTGTGAACTAACTGGATGAATCTCTCTGTAAAACTGAATGAAGTCAACTAACTGCTCTGTCCAGCCGATCTGTTTATATAGTCTCTATCGAAATTACGAGAATTCTTCAGAGGCATCCCTCCGATATTTCTCGAACATTAACAATCACTCAAACAATCAAACATATTAAAAACAATCGGAATTAATACAAAATTAATTAACAACATTACAAAATGATCAGAAATGATAATAGAGATACTTAAATACAAAATTATTTGCAGAAATCATCTCAAACTGTAGAAAATTGTCCTGTAGACATTATAACTTGCATTAATACATGAAATTACAAACATTTAAGAAATTCTCTTGCACCACTCTGTTCTTAAACATATTAAATGGACTTTAAATAATTTTCTTACATAAAACAAAGTCTATATACACTGATTTACATGAAATTACAAAACAAACATACCAGATCATATTCAAGCAAACTTTAGCTCACTACAAATACTTTGTACAGTACAATACTATTCAAAATTCAGGTATGAGGGCTGTTACAGGAGTCAAGGAATGGAACAAATTATGAAGGGAAATTATGAATAATTTATGAAGTACGCTGACTCGTAAAGGGCAATACTAGGTGGATATGAGAAAGTGGAAAATGTGTATGTAAGGAAGTTGAATTGAAGATATGAGTTAACTTTCTATATGGATATTGACAACTGAAAAGAAACAAGAAAGTTAGTTAAAACCACCTGTATCGTGGGCAGGACTTTACATACAGACTGTAGGAACAAGAGGCCTGCGCACTAGCGACCGCGGCTGGTGTTTCAATTTGTTGTCTCTGTGTTCGGATTGCTTGGTTGACCATGCTCCTTCTGCCAGTATCATTTTCTCATTCTGTACCTTAAACAAACCATCAATTTTTGAAGAAAAACCGAGGAAGTAATATATTAAATTGACTTAATTATTTTTTACCAGAATAACCACACTAGTTTTCTAATGGATGTTGACAGAATAGTGTCTTTTATGTTTCATTTCTGTTTCCTCCTTGTTGTCTGGTGTGATTGCGAACTGTAGTCTGACGACACAAAGCCGCACTATCCGAATGTCAGTGGTCAGTCGATGCAGATAATAGATGTTTAATTTTTGTCATTTTATTGAAAAATTCTAATCAGTTTAGGGAGACTGGAAATACCTTATTTGTTACATAAAGAAGGCTGTGAAGTAAAAAGTTATGCATACCAACACATGCTAAAGCAAATTTTAGTATCTTCACAAGTTTACCGTAATTCTGGGTAGTTACAAGAATTTATTTTGTTGGTCCGCTGATGAAACGGTTCTTAACTTGCTTTTGACGCCCTCTGGCTATCTCACTCTAAAATACGCTATCAGCAGAGCAGCCATACGTCTCAGATACGTGAGCACCAGGCATTTAATATATTTTTTTCACTTATTACTTACTAGTTTTAACGCCCGTCAAAAAGAAGATATCACCAGTGCTGGAAAAGCTACTAAGGAAAAAAACAGAAACATATGAATCATTTTTAATGATATTTTTCGTGCTATGAGTACCTAGCTGCGGTTAGATTATCGGAATATTGGCTAAGATTTAAAAATAAATAAATAAATCCATTTGACTTTAAACGAAGGCAATTGTAATATCAAACATGGATATCTATTATTTATTTGACAGATACATTTCACGACTGCACACGTTTCATTTAAACTTTTTCTAAGGATTTAATGAATGTAATTGTTTCTTATCTCCAACAAACAAACCAAAAAAAAAAAAATATCTTAGGATGAATAAAATCTTTGAGCTTGAAGCACTCAGAAATATTAAAAGACGTGAGTTTTAAACAGGTACAAGAGCACTATCATTTAATTGTTTCAAACGCCGTAGACTCGAAAGTGCTGAAATACAAACTTGACGTGTATTTGACTCTAAAACTTCAATATACAAAATCTGAATAATTCCTGTTTGCTTCGAGAGCATCGCCTTGTTTTTTGTTGAGGCTGGGAAAACATAATGTAATATTTGGTTATAATTTCTGTAACTTCCAGAGAAACTATACGGATTCCAGATTATTAAATAGCTGAAGAAACGAATTGTTATAATACTCGATTTGGTAATATTTTTGGCCAGATATCCACTTTAAATAACCTATTAAGTCACGTAGAGATAACGTGAACAAAGACTACTAACAAAAGTGGTCAGCAAAATATGTAAAAAGTAAAGACCATGAGAAATTTAAGTTTCTTAACGGTTACTTTCATTAACTTCATGTTACTCGAAAGTACCACGTTTTTTCGGTCGAAATGTTTTTCCACATTTTTTAAGAATAAATTTCTACAAAAGCAAACTTTATGACTGTACTACGGTAATTAATTTCATAGC
This sequence comes from Vandiemenella viatica, assembly GCA_031002005.1. Classification (NCBI taxonomy): domain Eukaryota; kingdom Metazoa; phylum Arthropoda; class Insecta; order Orthoptera; family Morabidae; genus Vandiemenella; species Vandiemenella viatica. The sequence goes on along the minus strand of JARYHS010005557.1, from coordinate 7,046,240 downwards.
AGTAGCATAGTAGTAACTGTGCACATAATTTATAACATCATTGATCGCTGTTATATCGTTGTTGAATTGCAATGCTGTTTGCTGTGATTTAAATTGGTTAAATAAAGTAAGTGCTGTATTTTTTTTTTTTTTTTTTTTTTTTTGAAATAAGAAGAGAAAAAATATTTTCTTTGCGTGTTTTAAGGCAAAAATCAAGTGAAGTAATGAGTTTCACATGGCGTGTACAAAGTCGTATCCTTGATGATTTAAATCTGCATAAAAAGATAAAGTTAAAGGTCATTTAATAGCTAACACATGCATAAACTTTGGTCATAAAATATAGTCCAGGCTGGAATGACAACTGGCATTCTCTGTTTAAATTAAGTTTCCTAAAGTCGACACCTTATTGAAAAGTAGCTCTCCGTTTTTTCAGCCGTAACGTATTTTCATATTTTTTTAAACTATAAAATGTTATTAAAAGCAAAATTACTGACTGTATTATCGCAACTCGTTTCATAGCAGTTGCTTAGCTATTAAACTGTACGCCTAGGCTCTAATTGCTAATGACTATGGTCATTGTTAATTCGTGATCGACGGCTGGCACGTGACGTCACCGTACTGCAGCCAATAGCTGTCCAGGAGCGCGCAGCCTCCAGGCAATGCATTTATTAAAGAGGATAGTCGAAGTAAATGTAACTTTATTGCGCTATGTTGTATCAGCTCCAGATAGGCAGGCCTAGGTCGCAGATATACAGCTGAACAGCAGCTACGCCGGCTGAAATAGTGCTGTTTTCTTTGAAAATTCCAGCAAAATGTGAAAGCTAACAAATTTTAAGCAGTAGATAAACGCTTTTTATCTGATAAATGAATGTAATCTTTCTCGGCGTTGTTTATTTATAAATGTTTCTCGGGAAACAAACCGAGTGATGTTGTTATTAATGCACAATATTTCGGTGACTTTATTCTCCGTCGCCATCTTCAGGTGCAGTTGCAAGTCTTGAAGTCTTGCCTTGAAGTCAGCCTTGAGCGTGTTGTTTGTAAACTGGCATGGCAACGACAGACGTTGTTATGTTGCCTAGCAGCATCTCAGATGTCATTAGACGCCCGCGGAACACAAAAAGCAGAGCGTTGGTGATGAGCAGCCTCAATAACAGGAATCATGCATCACTTATCTGGAATCCACAATCCCTGTTAACCAAATCAGACGCGAGGCGAATTTCAAATGCTTCTTTAATGACGCTGTCCCAGAAGCCTCTCGCATGTGTCAACACCTTAGTCGCTTCAAAATCGAAACCATGTCCTTCTGTCAAAATATGATCCGCCACTGCTGATTTGTCTTTTTGCCCCAGGCGAACATGTCGGGCATGTTCCAAACAACATTGTTGTACGCACCGTATGGTCTGACCGATGTATTTCTTTCCACATTCACACGGGATGCAGTAAACTCCGGGTGTACGCAGGGCAAGGTCATCTTTTGGAGAGCGCAAAATGTTTCTCAATTTTGGTGGTGGCAGAAAAATGGTCTTAATGCCATTTCTTGCCAGGACTCTTCCGACCCAAGATGTTGTGGCGCCAGAGTACGGCAAGAAGGCTAATTTATCGTGCGGACCATTATCGTGTTTATTAGGCCTACGATTAATTTCCCGGAATGCCAACTGTATCTGATGTTTGTTGTATCCATTCTTTCTGAAGGTATCACGGAGATGTTTTAACTCACTAGGAAGGCTTTTTATGTGATTGTGCCAATGTGTAAAAGTGTATACAGACACATGTGCTTTTTGATATATTATTTCAGGATTTACGTTTACACGCGCTACTGATCACACTACCTTGATTAAATAATTGTCGTCTTCAAAGGAAATTTATTTGTTTATTTATAAATCGTGTTCCATCGATCCCTGCTGAGGATGGACCTCCGATGTGAACATGTCATGGTTATTACACATACATACAATATGAGTCATAATCATAGTGAAAACAATTATAAGTAACAAAGACAAATAAAGAGGATAAAGATAAATATTAATTTTTATAACTAAGTTTTGCAAAGGTCATAATGAATACAAATATTTTGTTCAAATTCTTGATTAGAGTAGGGCTTGCCAATAAGATAATCTGTCAGTTTTTCTTTAAATATTTCTTTATTATCTACAAACTGTTTTATACTCTTGCGAAATTAATTAAACAGATGTGTCCCTAAATAATTAATTCCTCTTTGTACTAATGACAGATATGTTTGTGTTTTCTGCAAGTTATTTCTGTTTCTTGTATTGAAATTGTGTACCTGTGAATTAGATGTAAAGAGGTTAAAATGTTCAATGACAAAGCATATGAGATAATATATATACTAGGAATGCTTAGATCATTCAATCTCTATCAAACTGTAAATTTCCCAACTAGAACACAAAAAGATAGTAGTACCATTATTGATAACATTTTTGTAGAGCACAATAAATTAAAAATACATGAAACAGTTCCAATGGAAAATGGTTTGTCAGACCATAATGCTCAAATAAATACTTTGTATGTTGTTGGAAATGAAAATAACAAAAAGAAAGAGTTAGGCCATTAAAGAACAATTCAATAAAAATATTAAATGATGAACTTCTAAATGAGGACTGGAGCACTGTGTATAAATTAAAAGGGGTAAACAATAAATTCAATTACTTTCACCAAAGGTTTTTAGAAATTTACAAAAGGTGTCTCCCTACAAAACTAGCTCCAATTGGTCAAAAACGAGTAAACAAAAATTGGGTTACAGTTGGTATTAAAACATCTTGCAGACATAAAAGGGAATTGTATGTAAAAGTTAGGAATGCTGATAATATGCTTCTCAGACAACATTACAAAACTTATTGTAGAATTTTAACCAAAGTAATAAAAGAAGCTAAACGTTTGGCCATAAATGATGAGATTAGTAGTTCAGATAATAAGATAAAAAGTGTCTGGAACATTATCAAAAGAGACACAACTGTATCATCCCTTGAACATAAACCTATATCTATAAGCATTAATGATAAACTTGTAAATGACCCCTCTTATGTAGGAAGTGCTTTCAATAACTACTTCTTAACAGTTGCTGAAAAAATTAAAGGAAAATATATTGGGAATATGGATGCTATAGCAATACTTAAATCCTTGTTACCAAAAACAGCACCTATGTGTCTATTTCCCACCAGTCAAAATGAAATTGAAAAAATTATTAAATCCCTCAAAAATAAAAAGTCATTTGGTTATGATGAGGTTTCAACCCATGTAGTAAAACAATGTAACACCAGCATTAGTAGAGTTATTAGTCATATTTGTAATAGTTCTTTTGAAGAAGGTATCTTTCCTGACTCACTCAAGAAGTCAATAATCAAACCGCTTTATAAGAAGGGTGACACCTCAAAGATTGAAAATTACAGACCGATATCACTTCTACCAGCATTTTCAAAAATCTTTGAAAAAGCAATGTACAGAAGGGTGTACGCACACCTACAAAAGAATGACCTGCTCAGTAAAGTACAATTTGGTTTTAGACAAGGCGTTTCAACAGATTCAGCAATTTTTGCTTTTATAAACAACATACTGGAATCAATGCATAAAAAATTAAATTCCCTAGGTATATTCTGTGATCTTGCTAAGGCTTTTGACTGTGTTGATCATGAGATTCTACTAGGTAAATTAGACCACTATGGAGTTAGTGGTAAGCCAGGACTTTGGTTTAAATCATACCTGGAAAATAGAAAGCAATGTGTATCACTGAAAGATGCTAATACAGGAGATGTTATAAACTCAGAATGGGGTATAGTTAAATGTGGTGTGCCTCAGGGTTCAATTCTTGGCCCTCTGCTGTTCTTAATCTATATAAATGATCTCCCACATATACTAGGTGATAATGAATACGTAGTGCTCTTTGCAGATGATACTAACATATCGTTGAAAGACCCATCAGCACAAAACCTCGAAAACACAGCAAATGATGTTATAAAAAAATTAACAGGTGGTTTAATGCCAACAAACTTATTTATTTATTTATTTATCAATCTTGTTCCATGGATCCCTGCTGAGGAAGTACCTCTGGGATGTGAAACATGTCATTGTTGATACATATACACATAATATGAGTCATATCATAGTAAATATATATATATATATATATACATATTTTACAAATACAAGAAATAATAATAAACATACATTTTTGCAACTGAGTTTTGCTAACGTCATAATGAGTACAATTAATTATTTTCTTCAAATTCTTGAATGGAGTAGAAGGAGTTGCCAATAAGATAATCTCTAAGTTTTTGTTTGAATACATCTTTATTATCTGAAAGCTGTTTTATACGATTAGGTAGTTTATTAAACAGATGTATCCCAGAATAATTAACTCCTCTTTGTACTAATGACAGAGATGTTTGTGTTTTATGCAAGTTATTTCTGTTTCTTGTATTGAAACTGTGTACCTGTGAATTAGGTGTAAACAGGTTAAAATTTTCTATGACAAAGCTCATGAGAGAATATATATACTGAGAATACATTGTAAGAATATTGAGTTTCTTAAAGAGTTGTCTGCAAGAAGTTCTTGGTTTTACCCTACACAGAAACCTAATAGCTCTTTTCTGTGCTATGAAAACTTTTTTACTTTGTGAAGAGTTTCCCCAAAAAATTATGCCATATGACATTACTGAATGAAAATATGAGGAGTACACCTGTTTTATTAATTCTAGATCTGCTGTTAGAGAAAGTGTTCGTATTGCGAAGGTGGCACTACTTAACTTTGCCAGTAGTGTAGTGATATGATCATGCCAACAGAGTTTCTGATCTATTTTAATACCAAGAAATTTTATACTCCCTGTTTCTAAGATTTTGTTGTTTTTATAGTTTATACATATATCTGGCTGTGCATAGTTTTTTGTTTTAAACCTAATATAATGTGTTTTTTCAAAATTTAATTTTAATGAATTTGCCTTAAACCAATTTGCTACTACTCTAAGTACTTCATTTACATTGAATTCTATAGTACTGTTTGGTGTTTTACGCACAGTCAGGTTAGTGTCATCTGCAAATAAAACACTCTTAACTTTGTCGGATAAATTTCCAGGAAGGTCACTGATGTATAACAGAAAGAGGAGGGGACCTAAGACAGAGCCTTGTGGAATTCCATGTTTTATTTTCTCCCAGTCTGATGAAGCATCTTTACTTATTTTAGAATCAAAAATTGAAACTTTTTGCATTTGGCTTTCAATGTATGATTTAAACCATTTACCTGCGGTCCCAAAAATACCATAGTATTCCATTTTTTTCAAAAGTAATTCATGATTTACACAGTCAAATGCTTTTGCAAGATCACAAAATATTCCTACAGGATTCATTTTATTATTCAGTTCCTCAAATGTGTTATTTAAAAATGAATATATAGCCATTTCTATGGATGATTCTTTTTTGAACCCAAATTGTGAATTAGTTAGGATATTATAGTGTGTAACATGTTTTATTACTCTACTATACATGACTTTTTCAAAAACCTTTGAGAATGTTGAAAGTAATGAAATGGGACGATAGTTGTCTACACATGTTACGTCTCCTTTTTTAAATAATGGTTTTACAACAGCATATTTTAGTCTATCGGGAAAAACACCTTGTATTAAGGATTCATTACAAATGTGAGCAAGTACATGACTGATACAGTCTGAACATCTTTTCAGTAATTTACTTGAAATATTGTCATAGCTGGAAGAATTTTTAGGTTTTAATTGTTTAATGAGTTTATTTATTTCTGAGACTGTTACTGGTGGCAATTTCATCTCCACAAAGCTATTTGGGAAAGCTGTCTCAAGAAGCCTTAGAGCACTATGTGGGGATTGCTTTTCTATGCCTAATTTATCTACTACTGACGTAAAATGTTTGTTAAATATTTCACAAACTTCCCCTACTTCGCTATACACATGTCCATTTTGTTCTATTTTTATGTCTTTAGAGTGATTTACAGTTTTTCCTGTTTCAGTCTTTATTATATTCCATATTGTTCTCATTTTATTGTCTGAATTTTCTATTTTCGCCGATATGTACTTGTTCTTGGCCTTCCTTATTACATTTCTTAGTATTTTAGAATAAAGTTTATAGTGAACTTTCAGCGCATAGTTATCTGATTCTCTCATTTTTAAATAAAGGTCCCTCTTAAATAAAGGTCCCTAATACTTAATGTAGAAAAGACACAGTTACTTCAGTTTGTTACAAAAAATAAAACAAAGGACAGCTATAATGTGATATCAGAAGGAAAAGCAATCAATGAAAGCAGTTTCACAAAATTCTTGGGTGTATATATAGATAACAAATTGAACTGGAAACAGCATATTCAACAACTTCTTAAAAAACTGAATTCTGCAACATTTTCACTGAGGGTAATATCTAGAATAGCTAATATAGAAACCAGAAAGTTAGTATATTTTGCATATTTTCATTCCCTGCTCACTTATGGCATCTCATTCTGGGGAAACTCGTCACAAGCACAGAGGGTATTTAAACTGCAAAAGCGTGCTATAAGAACTATTTGTGGAGCAAGCCCACAGACGTCGTGCAGAAATCTATTTAAAAACCTGGGTGTACTAACAATGCCAGCACAGTATGTATACTCTGTACTATCATTTGTAGTGGAAAATCCTGAACATTTCAATCTTAATGCTGACATACATAGCCATAATACTAGGAATAAATATAATATTCACAAGGATTACAAATCACTGTCAATTGTACAGAAAGGGTTAACATTTACTGGAGCTTCCTTATTCAATGTCTTACCAACAGAAATTAAATGTTATCTACAAAAACCCAACTACTTTAAGTCCAAACTGAAAGAGTTTCTGCTTCAGAACCCATTTTACTCTGTAAAAGAATTTTCTTCTTGGAATTTGGTAACTAAGAATGACTGATAAAATAGTATATATGGTGTATGGAAGGGGAAGGTGACAAAATCATCCACAATTACTAAAATGATATATGGTTTTTCTTTCTGTTGAACTAATTACACTGTTTACAAAATTTCACTCATATATAGTAACTAACATGGGATAGCATGCACTCAAAAACTGCTGTAAAAATTATGATACTAACAGGTTTTTAAGTAATTGACTGCTTATGAGTTGTTGGTAATATAATTGATATTGCTAATAGGTGTGTGTACTGTTCCACATAAATAGCAACTAACATAATATAATATGTAGTCACAAATTACAATGAAACTTATCATGGTAATTGGTTGGTAAGAAAATAACTGGTTATTAGATGCTGGTAACAAGTGTATACACTGTTCCACATAATAAGTAAGTATTAATTAACTCGGGGTTGTATTTGTAGATTACAGGAGATATTGGTTATACTAATGGGTTGTTGCTAACTTGTCAATATATAATAATATTATCAATTATATAGTAATATTGACATTACTAATAAGTGTATGTACTGTTCCACATCCCCGAGATTATTCTCACATGGGATCAAAGTGAACATATCTATCTATCTGAAAAGTCATTGTAAGGATATTGAGTTATGAGGTTTTTTTTAGTTGCCCATAAGAAGTTTTACCACATACAGCATCCTAATAGCTCTTTTCGGTGCTATGAAAACTTTTTTACTTTGAGAAGAGTTTCTCCAAAAAATTATGTCATATGACATGACTGAATGTAAATGTGAGGAGTGCACCTGTTTCGTTAATTCTAGATATGCTGTTACAGAAAGTATGCATCGCTCTAGCACCTGTAAACACACACCTCGCCAATAGACAAAAATTCCAAATTTTAATGGGCTGGAATCATTGTTTTAATCAGACTACATTGTAATGACACTTTCTGAAATTAATTTAATTTACAGGCACTCCGTCCCTACAATTTTATTATATAAGGTGTATGAGAAAAGTAATGAGAGTGATTTTTTACTCTCCAAAGTTTTTATTTTCTTTTCAAACAATATTATCCCCTTCAAAGTAGTTCCTTTGGGCAGCCATCCACCGGCGGAGTCGTTGTTGACACTCTTGGTAGCAGCGCTGGAAGACTTCTACTGGTCGGGCTGTTAACTGGTCGGTCACAGTCTTTTGAATGTTCTCCACAGTTTCCAAAATGACGCCTTTTTAAGACACGATTCAATTGTGGGAAAGCGAAAAAGTCACAAGGACTTAAATCAGTTGAATAAGACGGTTCAGGAATAACAGGAATGTGTTTTGAGGTAAAAAATGCACTAAACAAAAGAGCCGTGTGATACGGGGCATTGTCATGATGAAGCATCCACTTGTCTGCAATGTCTGGTCTCACATGAATCTTTTTATGAGCCTTTCAAGGGCACCTTTGTAAAACACAAGGTTGACAGTTAAAAATTCTTTATGCACGAAACACCTACTGTCAAAAAAGCTAATCAGCATTGTTTTGATATTTGATTTGCTCATTCGACATTTTTTCGGTCGAGGAGATGACGGAGTGTGCCACTTTGTTTCAGGATCTTATTCAGATATCCAGGATTCATCACCTGTGATCAGATTATTGAAGAACTCTTGGTTATTGTCAATCCTCTCAAGAAGATCAACACTCACGTTTCTTCAATTGTACTTCATCTACATCTACATATATACTCTGCAATTCACAAAATTGTGGATGGCAGAGGGTGCTCAGCTCCAAAGTTAATCTCTTTGCTGTGCATTCCAATCCCTAATGGTACGAGGGAAAAAAGAATTCATATAAGAATCAGTGCGGCACCTTATTTCTCTAATCTTATCTATCCTGTCATTCCGGCTCAAATAGGTTGGTGGACGAAGTGAAAGTCGGAGTACACATGTTTCCCAATAAGTTTAAAAGAAACGTGCGTCGTCTATCTACCAGAGACTCCCAGCCTAGTCTACTAATCAGTTCTATGACGCTTTCATAAGGACTGTAGCAAGCGGTCACGAATCGAGCGGCTCTTCTCTGTACTTTCTCTATACTTTCGATCAAACCCTTACGAAACGGATCCCAAATGGCACAACAATAGTCCAAATGTGGACGCACAAGAGATTTGTACGCAATCTCCTTTGTTTGTTCATTACAATTTTTCAAGATTCGACCTATGAATCGCAGCCTAGAATTTGCTCTACCCATTTCATGTTCCTTTGTACTGTTACTCCCGAATATTTCATAGAATCAACCATATCAATAACTGAATTGTTTAACTCGTATTTCTGAACAATTGGATTCTTTTTCAATAAAAGTTTCTCGGGAGTCCAGCCGGATGGTGTCATAAAACGACGACGTTTTGAAGAGAGCCAAGCCGCCAAGAAATAATATCACGGTCGCAGAGCGTGTAGCACTAATTGCCTTACGTCGCAGGGACGACTTAGTCATTCTACCAGCAGACAAAGGTAACTCTACTGTTCTTCTTTCTATACAGCAATATAACACAAAAGTGATGAGTCTCCTTAATGACGTGTCATATGTTCCGTTGGACGCTCACCCGACCGTTAAAGTTGTGAAGAAGACTATGACACTTGTCAAAAAGGCTAATCTTCCCGAGCAAGTGATTGAGAGAATTAGGCCACGTGCCGCGAGACCACCTAGACTTTATGGCTTACCGAAGATACATAAACAGGATGTTCCTTTACGTCCAATCGTCAGTACTATTGGGTCACCGACTTACCAACTTGCTAAATATCTGACGCATCTTCTTAGTCCCATTGTGGGGCGTAGCTGCCATCATGTCAAAAACTCTGCTGAATTCGTAAAAACCATACAGTCTCTCACTGTTTCAGACTCTGGCATCCTTGTTAGTTTTGACGTGGTGTCTCTTTTTACTCGTGTGCCGGTAAAGGATACTTTGGACTTGATTCGCCGTCATTTTGAGCCAAGTACAGCAGACCTCTTTGATCTTGTACTTACTTCCACCTACTTTATGTATGGAGGGAAGTATTATGAACAATCTGATGGAGTGGCAATGGGATCTCCTCTTTCACCGATGGTGGCTGACCTCTACATGGAAGATTTTGAAGAGAGGGCTCTTGAGAGTGCTACCCTAAAACCTACTTGTTTTTACCGCTATGTTGATGATACCTTTGCCGTGTGGCCACATGGTATGGAAGCGTTGGATGAATTTCTAGACCATCTTAATGGGATCCATCCCAACATACGGTTTACGATGGAAGTTGAGAAGGACGGGTGCATCCCGTTCTTGGACATTTTAATCAAACGCAAACTTGATTGATCTTTGGCACATAGTGTGTACCGTAAACCCACCCACACTGAACGTTACTTGGGTGCAACCAGTTACCACCACCCAGCACAACGCCACTCCGTATTGACCACATTGGTGCGCAGAGCGAGAGCCATCTCCGATTGTGAGAGCTTACCGCTGGAGTTGAAACAACGCCATCACAACCCGACGATGCTCGGGAAAAGCCATTATCAAACCGAGAAGAACCAACACCTACAACCAGCAACCAAAAAAAAAATTAGGAACCTTAACGCTCCAAAAGAAAAGACAAATCCAAGAAAGCAACGACGCAAAATAACAAAAAGAAAGAAGGAAGGTGATGCCAATAAGGCAAGTACTTCCTAAAAGGAATCTCCTAACTTAAGGGTGAGGGGAGAATGTAGGAGCCAGCGAAGCCAGTCTGTTTGTGATTTCGAGAAGAAATATCTAAAATAGACCTGATGAAGACAACCGAGCAGGTTGTCGAAACGTCGTCGTTTTATGACACCATCCGGCTGGACTCCCGTGAAACTTTTATTGAATCAATATGCCGGGAAAGTCTCCATTTACATATGGATTCTTTTTGTTAGTTATGCTCATTGTCTTACACTTTTCCTAATTTATTGTAGGTTGCCACTAAGCGCACCATACCAAAATAATATCCAGATCACGCTGAATTTCTAAGAAATCGGCCAAATTCCTTACTTCCCTATAAATAACCGCATCATCAGCAAACAATCTAAAAATGCTTTTCACTTTGTCTCCAAGATCGTCTATAAAAATTAAGAATAGAAGTGGTCCTATTACACTTCCTTGAGGTACATCCGCTATAACATCTAATTTAGAATAACTTTCTCCTTCAACGACGACATACTGCGACCGACCAGTTAGAAAATCTTTTATCCATTCACAAAGCTGATCCGATATACCGTACCCTCGAAGCTTCGCTAAAAGGCGGTTGTGTGGCACAGAGTCAAAGGCTTTCTGGAAAACTAAAAAAATTGCATCTACTTGTGAACCTGCATCGATAACTTTCATTAAGTCGTGTGTAAATAGGGCCAGCTGTGTTTTACATGATCTTTTCTTCCGAAATCCGTGTTGATTTGTTGTGAGAAAATTATTTTCATCTAGAAAATACATAATGTTCGAGCATATAATATGCTACATAACTCTACTACAAACAGATGTTATAGATATGGGATGATAGTTTCCAGGATCACTTCGATTACCTTTCTTGAAAATCGGAGTTACTTGCGCGATTTTCCAGTCTGAAGGTACTTTTCGCTCTTCTAATGATTTACTGAATATATCAGACAGAAATGGCCCGATTTCCGCCGCATACTCTGAAAATACTCTTACTGGAATTCCATCCGGGCCCGGTGCTTTCCCCCACTTCAGGAGCTCTAATTGCTTTATGATACCCGCAGAATCTATTCGTAATGATTCCATCTCCAACTCGACACGGCGTGGGAAAACGGGAATACTACCTTATTATCATCATTAAATGAATTTTTGAATACAGTATTTAGTACGTTAGCTTTATCGCGGCTTTAATTAACCTGGGAACCTTCACGAATTAATACTGAATATTACTGTTGGTACAATTGACTTTTCGTACATGCGATCAACATTTCTTTGGGTTTTCTGTGAGACTCTTAGAGAGATAGTTGGAATGAAAATCGTTGACGGCCTCACGCATCACATTCTTAACACGTCCTCTTAACTCATCTAATGTTTCTAAATCGCTGCGACACCCCCTCCTTGAGCGTGCGTGTTTCCTCCTTTGTTTTTTGAGTAATCTTTTGACTTCGCATGAGTACCACGGTGGATTATTCTCCCCCTTTATGTCTGCCGCGAGGTCTGACAGTATTTCTTTTGCTTTTCGTGATTTTAGTCTGTATCCGTCATCTGATTTTCCTGGGCACAGAATCTTTCTCATAAAGTTGCGTTCTTCTTTCAAAGTGCTTTCTAGGTCACCTTTCCCGTGCAGTGTTAATGTTTCGCTGGCGTACAGGGCTTCAGGTTTGATAACTATGTTGTAATGTATGACTTTTGTGTATATGACAAACATTTTGTATTATATGTATGTTGTAGGTTCTACCGTAGGCTCTCTTTTAAGTTTTTGCATGTGAACTTTCTGTTCTATTTTCTCTCCTCCTGTAGGTTCGATGATTTCTCCCAAACACTTGATGTACGGGACTCTCAATTTGTCCATCTTTTGTGATGAAATTTACCCCTTTTTTATTTTTTAATTATCTTACATAATTTTAATGATAAATTTCCCTTCCCATCTAACTTTGCCATTTACGATTTTTTATTTTAAATTCTTTCCACGTTTTTGGTGATTAATTTATTATTTACCTTGGTAATTTATTCCATTCTCAGATGCTCTAAGCCCCAAAAGAAAGTTTTACTACTCCCTTATCAACTACAGCTTGAGTCCATATATATCTTTTCCTTTTTATTTACTACTTCTAATTTTTTGGCCAATATCCCTCCAAACTTCATCACTGGCGTTCTGATCTATATGACCTAAAAGTTAAAAAATATGATCAAACATTTAAATTTATTATACATCAAAATGTGCTCAATTACACATAATTTATTTTACCTAGTCGCGTCGCTTTCACTGCACCATTGGAAAATGTGATTTTATATTATTTTGTTGAAGTCACTTTAATTCCACATAATTTACAGAAAATAAGTCTTTCATTTTTACTAAAATACTCCTCTCCAAATTCCCATACGTAACTAACTTCGCACTTTCAGAAAACTTTGTTTTCACCATGTCGGTACTCATCGAATACTGCAGATTTTACACTGACAGGATTATTTTCAAAAATTTATAATTGTGATATTGATTGACGCGGATCGACACAGGCATGCTGCTGCTCGATTGTCGACATTAAAAGGCGGGTGGAACATTAACGTTTAATTCTCGACAGGTGAACTCTGACCAGTTTAGTGACAATTAGTTTGGTTTTTCTCCAATCTAAGATAGGAGTACAGTTCATGATTAATTATCTTAATTTCTTCTCGTATATATCAAGTGAGTTCCCGGTATGATTATAAAATTACAAGATTTTACTAATAATATGACTATAAATATTATCGGAATATGACCAAAACTAGGAAAATGGCCCATTTTAATAGAATCAGAAACGAATAATTTAGCATTACAGTTCAAAAAGAAGGCAGAAAAAGATTATGAGTTGTCCTAAAGATCCAAACCATTTTCATCATCAAAATACGCCTAGTACACCCCCAGCAATTTCTCCACCTCTTGTCTTCAAATTACTCCAAATCCAGTTTCTTTACCGTAAAAAAAGTGACTGGGTCCTGTGGTAATTTGCACAAACAGATGAATAGTGTTGAAGGCATTTTTTGATATTTTATATTGTGCACGATTCTTTCAGTTAACTAGAACAGTGTTGTGTACTGTGCTATGAAATAAAGATGAGTTCAGCATATGTTGACAGTTAATGTGTTCGTGGACTCTAGTGTTAGAACAGTTGCATATACTGATTTGTTATTGAACTGTTCTGCAATGTTTCCATCATAGATTTAATATATTGATTTTTTGACTGGTCATGTGAGATTGCTGCCATATAATATGGAAAATCTGTTCAAACTTTATCTTGGGCTGACTAAATTGGATACTCGGTACATTGTTGATATTCAGGTGATTTCGTGAATTATCTGTTAGAACAACTGGTTGCATACTTGAGTATACCTATGTTGGAATAGATTTAAAATGCTTACAGTTTCTGTGCCGTGTAATGAACCATTCCTTTAAATGAATTTTTGCAGGACTTTTGTTCAATTTTTTACATTGACTATGAAGAATTTAAATTAATAACTTTTCTTGCTATTTCATTTATATATCCACAAATCCTGATTACTTTAACAATGAAGATAGCTAGCAGAATACATAATTATTCTTATTATCTACGATGGAAATCGCGCCCAGCTGGCAGTTTCGCATTCACTTCTTAAAAAAACCATGACTTTCCTGAAAATCTCATCATCCACTCCTGTAAATCCAGGACTTTGAGATTTCACCACAACCACTGCCTGACATTTTATGCTCAATTTATACTTATACCCTTTACAATCAGTTCCCCATTACTTCTTCATTATACAAAACTATTATTTTTTAATGTATATACCTAATAAGTTGACTCGTTTCAGCATTTATCTTCGTTGAATGTTGATATATCCAGACAGATATCCTATCCAGAGCCCCATGAAATAATATACAGCAACTTTATTTATTTATTTTACTGATATACAACATAGCACAGACCCTAGAATCTAATCTGGACCCTCATTTCCATTATTTTTACATTTGTACATAGTTATATCTTATGTATTTAATGTATTCACTTTATAAACAATGACTGCAAGATAATTTGATTCAGGTTCCAATATCTTTACTGCTTCTACTGTTATTAAACAGAGTGGCTACCACCACCACTACTACTGCTATTGTTCCTAACAATACTATTAACGTCACTATTACTACTAATAACAACTATTACCTCCATCGATTGTCAAAGGCCACACTGCGATTCCACTAACTTTCATTTTTTCTTGTTTGTTGTTGATTTTGCTCCAAAGGTAGAGTCCCCCGGAACCGGCAGCAAAGTCAGCCGCCTACGTTGACCTCCTGGAATATCACCTGTTGCTCAGAAGACGGCTTCTCCAAAGCACACAGATGTTTCTACGGACGATTGATGTTGCTAATTGTTGTAGGAAATCTTCCTTCAATGCAATATTGTGAAAATCAGACTTCGAGCATCATCAGTTTGCAGTTGGTTCAGGAATTAGCTTCTATTCTTCCACAAGTTGTAATTGTGTTCTCTTCTTCTACTATCTGTAGTCTTTGATTTCGCTCGGCATATTTCCTTTCTATAAATTTTTCCTTCCAAAATTTTGAGGCTAGATCAGCTGCCTCGACACTTAGTATGTCGAACATTCTCCTCCCTTGCAGCCGAGCTTGTTGGTGTTCTCTCAAACTGACTGTTATTCCACATTCCCAAACCACGTGATCCGGCGTACTCTCTCCACCACATTCGTACCTACTTGAGTCCACAATATTTCGATTTTAAGGAAGCTATTTTGTGGCCCATAACCAGTAATGTAGTGTATGAATGCAGGAGAGGGTTAAAGGCAAGTGAACTTTGCCCCCTGCTCTACAGATGGAAACATATCATACGTTCTTCTAGCTGCTTCACTATTCCATTCTTGTTGCCATTTAGCCAATACGAGCTTCCTTATGTGCATCTCGGATGTTGCTTTTCTGCCTATAATTTCTGCTACCTTGTCTTGTTTGTATCTTCTGAACCAGTACATGGCACCCCGGTTCCTTACTTCAAGGTCCAGAGGCCAGACAACAATGGCTATCGTTAATGAATTTGTTTCCACGGTTCGATATGCTCTTGTCAGCATTAATAGTACAAGTATTCTTAATTGGACATGTCTGACTCGCTGTTTTGGTTTTATTTTTCTTAGATGCTTTGCCCACATGTTTGCGGAGTAGCCCATAAAAGAGTATAAAATTGCTTCATGGAACAGTCTTATTGTTTGGAATGGAACAGTGAATTTTCGTTTGCCAATATTGTTGATTTTATTCACGACAGCCACTGCTCGAGCTATTGTCTTCTCTAAGTGGGCTTCGAAGTTTAAACGTTCATGCAATTAAATGCCTAAGTACCTGCACATAGGGTTTCCACTAATTGATTTACAGACCATTCTTGAAGTAGGTTTTCGAGTCGGCTTGCCCTTGAGCAATATAAATGTTGTTTTATGTGGTGCTAAACTCAGCTTGACTTTACTGCACCATTGGCTAAGTCAGTTAAGTACTAGATTACTATTGTACTCATTTTCTGCTCTTGTTGCTCCTTCCACGAGTAGTAGAATATCATCAGCAAAAGCTATTAGACCTAGAAGTTTAGGTATTCTTTGTAATACTTTGTAATAGTTCAATCAATTGTTCCATACCTATATCCCAGATTTTTTTCTTTGTTGATATCATCAGTCTTTCGACTGGTTTGATGCAATCCTCCATCCGTTCCTATCTTCTGCTAACCTCTTCATCTCCACATATCCCTTACAATCCACGTCCCCAATTATCTGCTTCATATATCCTAATCTCTGTCTTCCTCTACAGTTCTTACGTTCGACCGTTCCCTCCACCAGCAAATTAACCGGGATATGGAACTGTAAACCGAACCTTGTGGTCCTCCTGTAGTAAGGGTCTTCGTGATGAACGAGTTCTGGCATTTCAAGGAAGCAGTTGTAATTCTGAAATAGTCGCTGAAGGTCTAGAATAATCTTCTGCGACAATTAATCTCCCTAAGCCGATCAAACAGGCCAGGCTATCATAGACTGTCAAATTCACCGAGCTGTCCTCAAAAATTCCGACTAGGTGGCATCCACAAATTATGCGACGTGTTTTTCCAGATCTCAGGACCTCCCCCCCCCCCCTCTCCTCCGGTGAGACCTTGTGAGATCTGGTCCGTGAGACCCCCCTAGAAATCACCCTCGCAACTTTTTGAGACCTTTTTTTTAGTTCATCAACACTTTTTGACGAAATACCCCACCTAAAATCGACTTCCACGTCATTTGTAGACCTTTTTTTGTTTTAGCTCTACAGTTCAACAAAATTTCAAAAACCTCACATAAGATTTCCGCTTATGTACATTATAATTAGGCATGTGTCTATTACTATAAGTCTTACATGTTTGAAGAAATCAAATATTATGTTATTTAACCAAAGTACAACTACACACATAAAAAACAGATACAGGTACACAATTATTATATATTATTTTTATTTAAAAATCACAATTGCACACACAAAAAAGAGATGGAGATACTCAAGCTAACAAACCCATAAACATGCTGTGTGTAAACATGAATCGTTCATGTAATTTTCTTAACGCAGATAGTGCTACATTTCTTCTCGATACTAACTAAGTCATTTTTTAAAAGCGTCAAATTTATTATATGCAGGAATAACACTCGTTCTTTGCCAACCTGAAATAAAGTTTTGCGAACGATCTCACATTCAGCAACAAGTTACCGCAAAATAATTAAATGAAATAAGGAGACTGCCTCTAATATGTCGTAATATTTCTTTCCGCATTGATGATAAACTTTAATGAGAAGGACAACTAGCAGGAAGAAGTTTTAAAATTCTTTTTTTTAGGGAGGGTGATGAGTAGAAAGGCGAGAGAATTGGACTAAAAACCATCGGTGAGACCATTGATTGAATATGGAGGTTCAGTATAGGACCCACATTATAGGTATCAAATGCAGGACTGTGAATAAGGGTAACTAGATCTATCTGTGAAAATTACCTCAGAACACAATCAGTAACTGATATGATAAAGGAAGTGCATTAGGATTCACTGATGAGGTGTGGGAGAATTAAGAAGGGAAGACAGCACTCGACTTGATGCACAGGGACGGAGTCTGGGATTGGAATGCTGGAAGAATTTTGAATTAAAATTTATGAAGGGCAGAGGCGTCGTGGGTGGGTGGGGAAAATAGACTCGGAGAATTTAAGAAAGTGAGAAATGGGTGTAGTTATGTTGCCACAGGAGTGTGCCCTCAACTGCAATCAAAACAATGTCACCACTTACCACAGTCATCAACGACACAAAAAACAAGGTAACGTGATTTACATATTAACTGAGTAGAACGTGGCAAGGTTGACAAATATTCAAGGTGAACTTATATTTGGTACATGGTAGATTTACTTTCAGTGCCGTTATCCTTTTTTATATTTCCTAATAGAGCTTTGCTTCTTCAGGTACTAAAAAATGGAGGAAGCTCAGATAACTAATAAAAGTTCTTAAAATTGCTTATCTGGGTTAAATAGTACAGTTTTGTAAAAACATGCTGATTAATATACAACTTAAAATAACTTGTTTCTAATTTCATAGGTGCACGATATAGTAAAAAAGAAAAAATGTTAGGATGAAAACAGGTAGAAATAAACAAGACCTGATTGTTTATTTACAATATTAAAAACATAAAAAATATTTATTGTTAACATATTTTTGAATGTGTACATATAAGCACAAACAACAAACATCTTAAATGTTACAGACCATGTAATAAATAGTGATAACTTTGGCTAAAAAATCCATCATGACAATGTACAATGCAAATAATTAAATTCAGTTTCACAACAAATTACAATTACAGTTCTTTGGAATCAATAAACATTTTCTCAGATTATGTATTATGTTTTGGATAAATAGCAGTAAGGACAATAAAAAATTATTAACCGATAAATAAAAACATCAACTGTAGTTTTGCTTTGATAATGTTTGTAAACATATCACATTTTTTCCCCCCAAAATGAGCCTCAATGTTATTTATATAGTTCACAGATAAAAGCTGTTCACCACAAATAAAGCAGTGAAATACTTGGTCCTATAAAATCACAGAAGACAATGTCAATCTTTGGAAATAGAAAGTTCCAGTCTGAAAAATTTAGTCAACAGGAAACTGTCTGTAAGAACTTTTTAAGAGCATTATTCAAAATTATTGGATAATTTGGGTAATTATTACTATTACCATTATTGCATAATTTGTTTTATATGTGATGTTGCAAAGATGCGAGAACAGAAAGGAAGTGGCAAGCTATTAAGTTTAGAACAGGAAGAGATGTCAATGGTCCTCCGAGGATGAGAAAAACGGAGAAATAATTGAGAGAGTGAGTATGTAATAATAAAGGATTCTGAAAACAATTTACAAAAATATGTTTATTTAACTCGGCAATAATGGAGCGGAAACAAATGCTGCAAGATGATATTTACGTGTAAAGGAAAGATAAAATATATCCTCCAGGCACCACAGTAGGTTTAGCTTTCCTTTTATTAAATTACATATGTAAATAATATCTTTGGCAAAATTAAGACTGACATTTCATTGAGAGTATCAGTCATAGCTACAACATTTAAGCTCAATAGAATACTCTTAGTAATACAAGAATTAAGTTTTATTAAATCATAACTGTTCCCACTTAGTTATATAGAACTAAATGACGGGCAATGGAGAAAAAAGACTTTAGCTGTATTCAAGTTATAAAAATGAAACTTGAGATCAATTAGGGGAGGAACTAACATTGAAAAAACCCTTGGTTTGAAAATAATTGAGTATGGCAATGTAACAACAATGCAATGATCTTTTAAATTATCAACTTAAAGTGAAGAAAGGCCACCAAGAAGATCGAACCGAGGCCACAACAGGTCAAGGTGAAAGGAAGAAGGTGTGTTGACAACAACTGGAAGGATAGAAAATTGATAAAGGGCTTGTACATAGAACAGAAGATACGAGAACTGAAAGAGCAGCACTAGTCGACACGTATCCTAAAAAATTGACGGAGAAGATCCTGGAAAGGGAAGAAGCATTGTGGTGGGGTGGAGAGGGCACAGGAATGACATATCAGTGATTGTAGATTCACAATATGACGGAGAGTAGGAGTTTTGAAAGAAACTAAATGGCAGCGACTCTGAAATGGAGATTGCAATCGGTGTAATCATTATTAAGTGCTTAAGAAGTTGCAAGACAAGGAATGAAAGCCGTACAGAAAACACGGGGGGCAAAATCTTTTTGGCAAAGTATTTGTATCAGATGGAATTAAAGAAGAGGTCTGCCGGATGTTTTGTGTGGAGTGTATTCTGGTGCAGATTAGAAATAAGAGCATTTAAAAAGAAGGAAGTAAAGTATCTGGAAATTTTTAAAAGTGGTTGCAGAGAAAACTGGAGAAAGTGAAATTGACAGAGGGGAGGCAAGCACCTTGTTTCTCCCACTTCCCAAAAACCATCTGTAAAACAGGAAGGAAAAAAAGATGAAGGTTTCAGGTATTATATACACCAAGAAAGATGGAAACTATATATAAACAGGAAATGTTCAGGACAGGGAGCAAAGAGTGAAGTATAGGAGACAGATCCACTACTTCTAACGTATGACCACTGTCACAAAGGGAATCTGTAGTTTCGCCACAAATTGTACAGAAGTGGTGCTCTATCAGTTTACTAAAAAACCCATCATTTCATTTACTCTGCCAACTGAAAGCAAATAGTGATGCTAGAGGACTATAAAAACAAGTAATACACTCCACAATAACTACCCAGAGTTTCTTTAGCTTCAGTTGATCATGTAAGGAATTCAGTTGGTAGAAGGGACCGTCCTGGTGTTTACATACAGCAAAATCTGGACGGCGATTCTGAGGTCTGAACCGGCGTCCTTCAGGATCAACTGCCGAGCTCGGTAAAGAAATGAAGAATCTCGCCAACGGCTGCCGCAGTTTTTGTAACTCTTCTACAAATGATTACACGACTGTCTCATAATGCGGAAAGAAATTCTCGAAGGTAAAAAAAATATAATACTATGTTTTTCTGAAGACACAAACTGGAAATTTCATTCGTGTGAGGATCGCTTCCTCCGTCAGGACGGCTTCTTCCTGTGACCTGCTGTGTAACTCTGTGTCTCTCTGGCGGGGGAGCCGTAGTCGCGTGCGATGTCGATGTACTGCAACAGATGACCCTTCACTATGAGAAGCACAGCCTCCTGCAAATCTCTCAATATCTTGTAAAGAGTTTCTTACTTACAACTGAAATTTAGTGCTAATTTATGATCGTGGTCTTCTTTTGCCTTCCACATGTTACGAGAACTATCTTGAAAGTAACTTATGTTTGTGCCTAACTTGGGGATGGGTGGGGAGGAAGCTGCCATCTTGGCATCAAAATATTTCTACACTCAGCACACATGAAGCTGTCATAGCTTGTGGATAGTGATTTTTCTACTGTGTTCATTTTGAATTATTACAATGTACACTTCAGCAGAAGGCAGAAGCTGTGACGTGCGTTCAGTGATTTTATTTTTACTGGCAAAAAAACCTCAAGCCAATCAAAATTCATTGGCAACTCTCCGAGGTGTACGAAGATGGAACAATGAGTGAAGGTGGTGCATTCAGTTTAAAAATGGCTGCACCGATGTTCGTGATGATTATGGCAGTGGTCGATCTACTCTCGTAACTGATGAAGAAAATGAACAGTAAAGTTCATGAAAATCATGATTGCGAAAAACTTGCATTTCCCCAAAAATTTCATAAAGTGCATTGGGGAAGTTTGGTTATCACAATTTTTTTTTCAAGATGATTCCCAAAATGGTAACACATTTCTCGATCGTATTGTAACAAGAGATAAGAAAGGGTAAAGGAAGTTAATTGTGACACAAAAAGACAGTCCATGCAAGTTCTTCCACAAAACCAGTCAAATGTTTGCAAACATTGTCAGCCAGAAAGATTATGGCAACTGTTTTGGGACGTGCAGGGAGTGCTTTCGGTCGATTTCCTCGAATGTGGCACAACAGTTAACTCGGAGAGGTATTGTGAATCATTGACAAAACTAATGCGTGTGAGGAAGAATTGGGGAAAACTCAGCTCAAAAGTACTGATTCTTCAAGACAGCGCACGTCCACACACGGCTAAGTGTACCTGACATCTCTTGGATGTGAGGAGTTTGATCACACACCGTACAGTCCGCATATGGTGCCGAGCGATTACCACTTCTTTCCAGTGACACAGTGCTTTGACAATGACTCAGAACTTCATGCCAGTGGTTGAAATCTAAAGCGACAGATTTCTACAGAGACAGAATTGAAAACCTTGTGCATCATTATGATAAGTATCTTAATTTAAATGGCGACTATGTTGAAAATTAGTTTAGGACTGTCCCTTTCAAATGTATATGATAAAATTTCTTTTTCTTATTTTGTTGGTATTTGTTTCAAAACATAAGTTACTCTCTGGACAGCCCTTGTAATTTAATTGCTTACCAAAGTTCAAGGTTGGAGATTAGCTAAGACAAAAAATGTATCACTTGTAATGACCCACATGGTTGTATCAGCAAGAGAAAGGCTAGGTTGACAGGTTTCACTGTAGATGTTAAATCATGGAATTTATTAGGCAGTTGAATGAAACTTTGTTCAAGAAATGTTCACAGTATTAAAACAAAAGTGGCACTCCACAGACTCTGAAAACAACTCACTTCTACAAGTTTACTTTTGAATCTACTGATCCAAACATTCTTTCTTAATTTACGTATAAAAGGAAAATTTTAAAATATACATCCTGGGGGTTAATAATGTCCATGAAAAATTAATTGAATAATTTTAGTAAATTTGAGTCTGCAGTAGAGATTTTTGACATAAAAAATCATACGTATCAGTTGGTAAATTTTCCAAGACCTGCCTTGTTTATTTGATTTTACCCTTTGTAGCCTGTGCTTACCTCCCGAGGCACCAGCCAGTCGAGGAGTCGCAGCGTCAGGTACAGGAACGAGATCACCAGCAGGAACGGCCACACACCACTCGACGCGTAGCTGAGTTCAAATTGTAAAACAAAATCAACATTTCTGTAAACCTATAGCAATTATAGTTCAGCTATAAAACAGTGACAATAAAGGAGGATAGGGAGATTCCTTTCTTACTAACGAGTGTCTGCATACAACTTGCTTACGACATACACTGACAGGGGGTAAAGGCCGGAGTAAACAATAAGCTGTTTCTAAATGTTGTAACGAATAATTTAAAAACATCTTGAAATTCCTCAAAGTAAGGATTTACAATAAACACATTTAAAATTAATTTCTTAAATAATCTTTATTAAAGGCAATAATAAAAGTTATGAACACTTTACTATGAGACCCCATACTGACCACCTGAGTTGAGCCCCGAGGGAGCGCGGGGCGCACACGGCCACTGTGCGGTAGATGCGCTGCGTGCGCTGGGCCACGTCCGGCCAGCTGTAGAGCGAACACACGCGTCCGTGCCGCTCCCACACATCCGGCCCGCGTCCCGCGCGCAAGTCCGACAGCGCCCTCTCCAGGCCCTCCGACAGAGCTGACGCAAAAATACATTAAATCTTCCCTGCAAAAATTAGATTTTTTTTTTTTTGGTTCCCCTGATTTACATTTCCCTCAAGTGGGTAACAGCAAGTGAAAACGGGGAAAAAGACAACGCAGGGAACACAGGAGGGCCAGTCAAACAAACAAAACAAAAACAAAAAACACTTCACAACATTTCCGTTTGTTACCTGAATCATGTTGAGGGACCTTACACACGAATGAACCAAAGATGAAACAAGAGGGAAGAGTCGGGACTGAACCAGTGGAGGGGGGAAGTTGACCAATGATAACAGTGGAACAGAATATCATCTGTGAGGATCCTTCATGCATTTCTCTGTTAAGATTCAGAACAATTTTATTGCTACATGGCCAACTCATAAAGCACAATGACATTTTAAATTGGGACATACAAAAAGCCTGTCACTCTATGTTCAGTAGTTTTTGCATTAAGCTACAGGAAAGAAACAAAATTTATAAGTAATTTTAATTATCAGGCTGGTTACCAGAACCAGGATAGGCCAGGATAGGCTGCCAGTACCCCAGGTCTAAGGATCATCTGCCACTTACTTGGCCAGGCCAGATCATAGTGATCATCTTACATAATCAGTATCAGTCTTACGACTTACAAGGCACTGTGGTATCCGTGAGGTATATCAGGTCTGGAGGCAGCACCTCGGGGATACCGCCTACCCTCGTACTCACCACCAACAACCTGAAAGACACACACACACACACACACACACACTGCAATACCAGCATATCAAAAAATATTTATATTTCCTACTGAGAAAGGAATTACATGAGGATTTCATTAGTACATGCTATTTTTTAGTTTAATCATTGAGGAACTCATAAAAATCATATTTGCATGACGATATCCATTACGTGACAGAACGAATATCGAACGAGGCACGAGGACGAGGGAATTCTCTGAATGGGTTATTTTGTTGACAACCTACTGGCAGTAGGTAAATACACAAAACAGATAAGAGAGAACTATCGATATGCTTGGAGCACGACAAAAAAAGATATTCATGAATTAAACAAAAATAATGGTATTTTGTAGATGGCGTTCTGTTACAGCAATGGTCAACTCATTGTGTAAGTTTCCCAATATAACTACCTTGGTTGTGACAAAGTAAACAGAGATACCAAAAATAGAATAGCAAGCAGGAGACGACCTACTCCCTCAGTCTCCCTATGGGCCATTTACCTCCAACCTTCATTTCGTGTATTTTTCTTGTCAATTCAAGTTCCTCCATTCTCTTAACATGTCCATACCATTCTATGTATATCTCTGAGCAAACAAACCATATGTAGGGAATGTATGGACTGTAAAGAGAAATATATACTCATGATCAGAATCAAAAGTAATCACTACAAGTATAAATCTATAAACAGCTATTTCCATTTGTCCACACATCTCAGAAATACTACCAAACTGATTTGGATGGGGTTTACACAGTTCGAAACCTCGTAGCCTAGCTTAAAAATCGTGGTATACTAAGAATCTATGTGAACAGTTCACAATGTAATAAGTAATATTACGTTCATAAGTTCAGCAGATAGGAACAATACATCAATGACAAGTACTCATCTCATAACCTGAACAGATTGCGACCAAAGGTTCCTCAAAGATAAGCACTCTACTCCTTGAATTCTATTAATGTTATGGCTCATTACACAACTTTGATTGTTAATTGACATGACATTACTAACAATTTAAATTATTGAACTGAAATTAATTGTAATGGAGTGCATGCTCCGGTGACAATTTACCTAGTCATCTAATTACTCTCTTGCTTATTATTTTATTAATTATTATCATCTTATATACATTAAGTGCTATATAGGAAGCTAACTTACTGAAGAATCGAAAGTTTGAAACATACACATGCTTTCTGTATCGTTTCTGAAACCGAATTGAACGAGGTTAGCGAGTGATGTTCAAAAGTTCAATTTTTTGACTTGTGAGCAATAGATAAGGTACCGCCTATTGTATTTATAATGTTGCAATCAAACACCCTCAGCAAAAGCCAGCAGAATTGCAAATTCAAAAGTTTTAATAACAATATGAAAGAGTAGGCCTACATATATTAATATAAAACAAACGATAAAAGAGATTAAGATCATCAAAGCACGCAATGGAGAAAGATTAAAAACGCACGAATATCGACAGGAAGGAAGACAGCAACTAAACTGTTTATAGACAGCCTTCCCACGCAACACCAAGTGATCGAGTTTCCTGAATGCTGAAATAAAGTATTAAAATAAACAAAAGGTAACTTTAAACAACAAAATAACAGAGAACTAATTAAAAATATAATTAATATTAAATACTAAAAACATCTATTTCAATTATAAATGAGTGTAATTTCTTATAAATATTTTCAAACAAAACATTAAAACTTGTAACTCCCACCATTACTTGCATGTGAAGGTTAGGGAATTACATTTCGCATTGTAGGTGTACGACAGTCTACATTGATACGCCGTGACCACAGTGTACTGCAAGCTTTTGTTTCAAGGGTCATAAGTTGTTACTTTTCGGTACAGATGAACTGAAATGTTATTTTACAGTACACCTGTACTGCAAAGGATTGAACTGCACATGCGCAAACATTGTTTTCGGTTTTCGCGGGCATTTTAGAATTTTTGGTGCTAAAACCATTTTGCAAATAGATTACTTTCTTTGCACATGTTTGATTATTATTATTTTTTTGCATGTGGTGCGGGCCCTTAGGCTAGAGTAGGGTTACCAGAATTTTTTCTCCGAATCCGGGGACGCTTCACAACTTTTTCACCAAAATCCGGGGACGCTTTCGGCATTTGTCCTAATTATGCGTTGTACTTTTGTAAGTTATGTGATTAAAGGTTGGGTTAACTTAAAAGCCGCATATTATTTATATTTTGTATTTTAAATCAGGATCAAAGACAGCCATGTTGCACACAGCAAGGGGACTTGATTTACCAAAGCTGTTGTGTCCAAGACGCAGTACCCTTGTAATTTTCTTTTATTCCTAGGCACCTACAAGGAAAGAAGTGCACTTCATACCTCTTGCTTTAAATGAATGCATGCACTTCATACCTCTTGCTTCAAATGAATGCATTAGCAAACATGGCTTTTAAAGATCTCTCACTTGATTAAAAAAAAATCTGAGGACAACAGTAAAAATCCGGGGACATTGCGGGGACGAAATCTGTCCGGGGACAGAGAGCTAAATACGGGGACTGTCCCCGGCAAACGGGGACGCCTGGTAACCCTAGGCTAGAGCCTACGTAGCCTGTGTCCTGGCCCATGGTCATCCTTTCCTGTATTTTCCTGGCACTTCTCCTAATTCTTTGACCAAAACCATGGCCGCCTTTTAAATTTTTACAAAAACAATTAAAACAAAGTTATTTTTGGTACAAACCATTTTATTGTTTCTCAACAGATTTACCTTCACGGTTATACACTTTTGCTGGAATGAATTTTTCAAACATTTTTTCCACTCTTTTTCCCAGTCAAAAACATGGTTTTGGAAGGAATCAAAAGCTTTTCGAGGTGAAGAAATTCAATGTCATGCATTTTCTGTTTGACATTCAGGAACAAAAAGAAGTCATTAGTCAATAATCATGTGAATACGGGCAACGAGGTATTAATTGGATGCCACAGCCTATCAAAGGAATTATCCTGGCATTTAGTTGGAGTGGTTTTGGGTCACTAACCCCATACAGTTGAAATAGTTTTCTTAGTGACTTGGAATCTTATGAAAGAAATCTGCTGTAATATTACGGATAAATTTTCAATAGGAGTTAATTATCGAGTTTAATCATTTACGAGGATACTCGGTTACCCGCAGGCGGCGGCCTCGACGATGGCCATGCAGTAGGCCTCCGTCAGGCTGGTGTTGAGGAAGATGTGTCCCACGACCAGGACGTCGCGCACGCGCTCGTGGGGCAGGCTGCCCACCAGACACACGCGCTCCTGCAGCGACAGGCGCTCCCGCGTCTCCTCCAGCAGCCAGCGCTTCGGCCCGTCCCCGGCCACCACGAAGTCCACCTGCACGCAGGAAACACTGTCCTAACACGGCCTTATATCTCAGAGAAAGCTTATTAATTATTAATCCATTACAATCAGTATCTCATCAACTTGTTTTTAAAACTCTGCACCTGGGTTTAGATTTTGAGATATAGCTTCTTTTGGTCCTTTGCTTTGAAAATAGTACAAAAATAAAAAGTTGTATAGAATACACACAACATAAATTCATGACACAATAATTCTGACAAATGTAACAACTAATTTTATGATGTCGGTTACGTGTATTTCGTGGGATAGTATGTTATTTTGTGTTATCAAAATCCCTTGAATTGAAATTTTTCAAGTTCCTTGAGAATGAAAACATAAATTTTACTGATAAAGACAACCTTCAAAGATAAGTAAAAATTTCATCGACTTCAATGATTATGAGTTATACACTTGCATGGTGAAATATTGGGTTTTTTCTTGTGTTTGTATATTATTTTGTGTGAGTGTTAGGTCTAATTTAGCTTTCCTTTCCATATAAATATTGTTTTGCGGAAGTTTGTTCACTCCGTTGTTACTGACACTACAAAATTGAAGACTTGAAATGTAAATATCTTGGCATTACATTTGATAACAAGCTTAACTGGGCAGGACACATTGGACAGGTGGTAGGAAAAGGTTTCAAAACTCTGCACTTGTTGGAAAGAGTGATGAGAGGATCCACGAGAGAAGTAAAGGAATTGGGTTACAAAACTTTGGTAAGACCATTGCTCGAATATGGTAGTGTAGTATGGGACCCACATTTTGAGTATCAAATACAGGAGTTGGAGAAGGTGCAAAGAAGGGCTGCTAGATTTGTTTCTGGAAATTATCGCAGAATGCAATCAGTGACAGATATGATAAAGGAGCTGGAATGGGATTCATTGCAAGACAGGAGGAGGATTAGGAGGGTCATGGGAGTGTACAGGGCGTATACTGGCGATGAGGCATGGAAAGATATTGCAGTAGGTATGAAAAGTAGTTCATGGAAGGGAAAAGATGACCATGACCACAAGCTGGCACTCGATTTCAGGCACAAGGGTGAGGGAAGATTTTCTTTTTTAGGTAAGGGTGTCAGGGATTGGAATGAGTTACCAAGGGGAATGATGAATAACCTACCGAAAATGTTAAAAGAATTTAAAGTTAAAATTTGTAGAGGGCAAATGTAGGTGAGTGTAGGATAGAGGGAAGTTGGGTGTGTAGGGAAATTGCCACCGGAGCGTGTGCTCCATTGCAATTAAATTAAATTAAATAATGTGCTATAACTGTGCTACTGGATTAGGTTAAAAAAAAAAAAAAGATATTATTGATTAATTAACATTTCATGCACTGATAGGATCCCAGTGCCTTCTTCTCATTATAAAAGAATTTGCTTCACTTAAAACATCTATTCTGAAAAATACATTGATTATTTTTCATAGATTTAGATGAGTGGGCACCAGCTATTAGGAAACCAGAAAGAAAAGAAAGGTCCTCTGTCAGAAGAGCTCAATAAATACTGGAAGGGTGTCAAAACAAGAAGGCAAACAAAGTCTAGGCACCAGATATCAGATTTATAGTGCTTCAAAATTGATTAAAATAAATAAAACAAAAAATCTAAATAATGTGAGTTACTCTTGAATAACTGAAGATTGTGTATTAAACTGAAATCAATTTTTAAAAAAATAAAAAAAATAAAAATAAAAAAAAAACAATGTTTTTCATTACAAATTTATTACCTGATTCGTGAAATTTTGCTTCTATTTGAACAAATATTATTTGCTTAAGTCCCATATCAGAAAGAGTGATACAGTTTTCTCATAATGTTTAGGGGATTACATATCACTGTGAATTATGAAATAATTTTCAGGTTAGCAGTTTCAGAAATAAATGTGTGGAAATAGATGTTTTAAAATGATTTTTCATCAAAAACTAATAAAAACTCTTTAATATAAATTAAAATTTAAACATCTGCTCAGTCAAGAAAATGACAGTTTTCATTTGATACCTGTAAAAGGTACGAAAAAGAGGAAGAAAGTAGTATACAATTACAATGGTTCAAAAGTGAATCCATAAAGATTTCATCTGACATTCAGATGTAAAGAATCCTAAAAGGAGAGACAGAACTTAAGCATTTGCAGTAAAGGTACTTTATAATAACTATTAATAAAATGGTAACTTTTTTTCATTTTATAAATCTGAACCCGTATAAGGAAAGAAAGTCTACTTTTTCTGGCCTCGTTTGATCTGCCCATTGTTAACGAGTGCAGCACTTACGTCTGGGTGCTGCGAGCAGACCGCGGGGATGATTTGGGCCATCAGGTCGACACCCTTGCGGTAAACCAGTCGGCTCACTATCACAATCGTCACTGAAACAGAACGTTAATCTCAAACAATTACAAAGACAAAAATGAGCACAATGCAAAAAAAGACATTTCCATTACGATCTCAGGCCCACGTCATCCCACCCACACGAATTATTTACGGTGGATTCTCTGGTTTTGAGCAGAGGAAAATTATATCACTGGAAACGGTATACACGGAAAAGAAATTAACTACTGGGTTATAATTAAAAAAAAAAATTGGGAATAATTATCATGAAAAATTATATTATTACATAAAAAAGTCAAGTGTGTTAACAACAATGTAATGTACTGCATGCAAGTTAACAAAGGATTGTATAAGTTAATAGATTACTTCAGCAGCAAAAGGTTATTGAAGAACTCAAACTATACAGTATTCACAGCTTAACTTATGTCCACAAGCCAAGTTTTTTTTAATTTTTAAAAATATTATTATTTCTTCACAGCCCACGAACCTACTACGCTGTCGTAGCAGGGGGAGAGGTGATACTCCCACGTGGCGCATCCCAGGTGCCCACCAGCAAAAATCAACCATAATTTAGCATGATGGAAACACAAGCATAAAAGCTACTACCTCAGGCCCGAGCTGAAGACAGCGACGGCGAACCTGCAGGGTTCTTACTCTTTTAGCAAAAGAAAAATTAAGGCCCTTTTAAGGCCTTTTTAAGGCAATTTTTCATATTTTTTAAGGCTATATTAACGTATATTAAAACGTTATAAAAAATAATATGCAACTTACAGCAAAGAAATTAAAATATTCATGTTAAGATTATGATGAAATAAGCTTTAATTGAGTTTATAAATTAATAAACAATAAATTTCTAATAAATTTACTTTTGTTTTCACACAATACAGTGAATATTGAAACTTTTTCCCTTTTCATATATTAAACATAAAATAAAAAAAAACTACTATAGCCCGGAAAACTGACACAAGGGCAAAAAGAAATAGTACCACCTTAGTAATAAGAATTACTAACATATAAATACATAATTTAACTTAATTTGTTTTTATACATTATAGCACATTAGCAGTTACATCAGAGAAAGGACTGCCAAATTGTCAGCTCAATTACTTATTAGATTTCAGGTATAATGTTGAATGACGAACTACCCCCCCCCCTTTTTGAAAGCTACATGTAAAAGAACCTTTAAAGATGAAAAATTTTCCATAGGTTTAAGAAACAGGTTAAATACAACTTTTTCAACATCTTTTGAGTTACAACAGTAGTTCCTATTGGGCATATTTGATCAAATATTTTCTTATATGAGTAAAGTTTACTTACCAGATGAGCTACAACATGTTATAAGGGTAAACATAAAACATACTGGTAAGAGTCATTAAAATGTATGCAGGTTAAATAAAAAAAATATACACTTTTTTAAATGATTTTTTTTTATTTTCACATTGTTTAAAAACAAAGGTCAATTCTCTTTTAAATCTTTCAATAGAGCCTTAATTTTACTTTCAACATCCTCAAATTCAGCTTTTTTAACTTTAGCGGTTCGTCGAAAACTATTGGACTGTGTGATGTACTTAACATCCCCTATAACCTCAGCTTTATCTGCTAGTTTATCAGCATTATCTTCAAGATCTTTAATTGCAGTTACTAGGTGTGTTTTACACTTCAAATCTTCCAAATCATCTAAAATAGATTTGCGTTTCACTCCCTGAATCCCTGCATTCTTTGCATTTTTTTCTCTTCCAGGTACACAATATACTTTTGACGAGCCATAGCTGCATACATCCTTAACTCCTTAGTTATTAAAACTTATTTTTGCTGTTTTTGAAATGTTGACTGACTAATCTTTGAGCCACTAAAGATCTTTTAAATTTTCAACTTCCAACTGCTCGTTCACAGAGAAGCCTCGTTCAACATCAGCTTGTCCATGTGATAACAGCAACAATATTTTTATTACTTTGTGTACTCTGTTATAATCTTCTTTGCCTAGATACTTCTCTAAAAATATATCTAATCGTGAATGCTCATCATGTGGATTAAATGAGCTGAAGTGGTTTGAAGCATTTGAGGCAACTTGTGATAAAAAACTATGATACTGTATAAGAATTTCATCACAGTCTCCTCCTCCAATTAAATTTATTTTTGACAAGTGAATCAGAAGATATTTCATCTTTCATAACAGTTGCTACTATTTAGCGCCATCTGTCTAGGATCAAGGCAAGTCATACTTCTTACAACTCTATAATTTATAGGAGATTTGTCCAGTATGTGCTTAATCATCATAAAAATGAAGTCTTTGACCTCCATTTTCATCTCGAAAACTTCTTTTTCAGACATTTTTCTGAGTTCAAAATCTTTACAAGCAAATACTGCAATAGCCTTTGTATTTATCACGGGATGGAGCGAGCCAATGTTTGTAATCTTCGTTATTTAACCCTAATACATTAAATGCACACTTTCCCATCTTAAATCATACAAAAAAAAAAAAATTAACGTAAATTAAGCTGTAATATGCAATAAAACAATATATACATAAGAAACTTGTTAGAAATTTCCAAGAAATGTAAGACGCAGGCATGTACGAAGCAGAACTACATAAGAGAGGATCTGTGCAAAGACTCTACTACTTGCTTGAAATATAAGCACTTTGACTCGCACTTGGTCAAGGTCGAGCCAGAGAGAAATCTGCCGATTGTCGCGTCGCCGGGATAGTGAAATTTACTATGGCGTATCTAGGCGTTAAAAAAATAAATCAGGCTTTTTCTAATATTTTAAGGCTTTTCAGGAAATTTTAGGGCCTTTTAAGGGTCCTTAAAAATTAAAATGAAAATTAAGGCCTTCTTAAGGCTTTTTAAGGCCCGTAAGAACCCTGACCTGGTCATTCGGATTCCTGGGGGACCAGGGCATCATGCAAGGAAGGGTCGGAGCTTCCCAAACCTCCTCAAACCAAAAAAAGTACAGTTTATTGGTACACTTAATGTACAGACATTAACAAAAAACAGGTAAACTTAAGGTGCTGACAGATACCTGTGACAGGTTTAGGATCCTTGTACTTGCAATACAAAAAACAAGGTTCTGTGATTCCAATCATTTTGACTCAGGTGGATATCGCATCTATAAGGGAAAACCCGCAGCTAAATTACTTAATAGTAACTTACGAGTATTTGGAACCGCTTTCCTAGTGCACAAGGGTATCCTGAACTCAGTTGTAGATTTCTCATCACCCTCGGAACGTCTCTCTCTGCTCACAGTAAAATGTGCTAACAAAGCCTACACACTCGTGAATGCACATGCTCCAGTCAACAATGAATCCGACAAAAACAAAATCGAAAAGTTCTGGTCACAATTGGAAAGAGTACTTGCCAAAATCCCTCAGCACCATGTCAAGATCCTCCTCGGAGACTTTAACGCACAAATCGGCAGAGAAAAGGAATACAGACGCATAATCGGGAATTTTTCAGCGCACAGAAAGACAAATGCAAACGGACGGCATCTAATAAACACCTGTGAAATGGCCAATCTCCAGTTAATGTCCACGCACTTTAAGAAGCCCCCTCAGAAGATGACCACTTGGAAATCACCAAACAACCACATAGGTGAATATCAGATCGATCATGTAGCGATTACCGCAAACTTCTCTCCAGAAATTATGAATGTGAGAGTGCAAAAGGGTTACGTAGAGTCCGAACCGCTACCTTTCACAAATCAAAGTTCGTTTCAGACCCAATCGGAAACGATATCAAAAGCCTAAAAAAACCCAAGCATTAATCCAGAATACTTACAAGAACATGCACAGGAATTCGCACAATCACTACAGATAAACACACAGACATGGGACGAACTTCTTGATACCATTCAAGAATCAGCAAGGAAACTTGGCCAGCCTCCACAGAGACGGAAGCACAGATGGTGGACATTAGAGTGCGATAAAGCCCTGGATTCACGTATCAAAGCCTGGAAGAATTGGAATAGCCACCGAACACCAGATAATTGGCAGATTTGTTTAGAAACACAGAAAAGAACATCCAAAATAATCAGAACGATTCAAATGTATGCACCACATTAAAAGATTAGCGGAAATCGACAATGACTTCAAAAGAAACAACACAAGAAATTTTTTTCAAAACTTTCCGGGAAGAACTGTCTACATTTAAACCTCCAAATCTTTGCTTCCGTTGACCTGATGGTATGCTTGAAACCAACACAAAGGCCAATTGTGACATTCTGAAGCAGTTCTTTGAGAAGCTGTACAACTGTGAACCACCTACAGAGAAACTCAATTTCCAGATACCCTCCCCAAACCACGACTCAGCTCCACCAACACTGGGTGAGATCCGAAATATCATACTTCAGTTGAAAAATAACAAAGCACCAGGGGAAGACGGAGTAATAGGCGAGATGCTCAAGATCGGGGGCGAACTACTGACTGATTGGCTGCACGCTATTATTTCAAATATATGGGAGACCGAAGTCATACCTGCAGATTGGAA
The DNA here is from genome assembly GCA_031002005.1 of Vandiemenella viatica. Lineage (NCBI taxonomy): Eukaryota > Metazoa > Arthropoda > Insecta > Orthoptera > Morabidae > Vandiemenella > Vandiemenella viatica. The sequence goes on along the minus strand of JARYHS010005557.1, from coordinate 7,012,305 downwards.
AATTGCATTAATTCACCCGCTACATAAAAAAGGAGACAGGACCGATCCAAACAACTTTCGAGGGATTTCACTTCTGCCAGTCGCTTATAAAGTACTTTCTTGTGCCCTCCGGTCAAGGTTGGAGAAGCAGACAGAACACAAGATTGGTGAATACCAAGCAGGATTCAGACCACACCGATCATGCACAGAACAGATCTGGAACCTAAAAATGATACTCCAACATCGTCAGTCAACCCGCACAGTGGTAACTTTTGTAGACTTTAAGAAAGCATATGATTAGATTGACCGCACTACGCTGTTCAATATACTACGTGAATATGGAGTAGATAACAAAACAATTATTTTAATTCAACAAACTTTGACAAATACAACTTCAAAAGTGAAATTTATGGGTGAAATCTCTGAATCTTTTGAAATTAAAACTGGCGTAAGACAAGGAAATGGGTTATCACCACCCCTGTTCAACTTGGTACTAGACAAGATCATTAGCATATGGAGAAAAGAAATATCTGGAATATATATGGGAACAAAGGATAAACGAATCAACATAAAATGCCTTGCTTTTGCGGATGATCTAACAGTAATTACGCAAACTGTCGAGGAAGCCAAACATGCTGTAGAGAAGCTTCACGAGATAGCTATCAAAACCGGCCTCCAAATCTCTTATGAGAAAACGCAATATATCGACTCCAAAAGCACAAACCTGAAGCCATTCGTGACCAAATATGGCACTATCAAACAAGTTAAACAGTTTAAGTACTTAGGAGAAATTATTGGTAATACTGGAACTGAGAAAGAAGCCCACAAGAACCGTGCTGAAAAACTGCAAAAAGCATATGCAATTACTTGGAATACTTACAATAAGAAATCGCTTTCCACCAAAGCCAAACTCCATCACTACCACACCGTCGTTCTTCCAGGAGCACTGTATGCGACGGAGACATCATCATTAACGGTAAATGTGAAAGGAATAGAAAAAATAGAAAGACAGATACTGAGAAAAATATTCGGCCCCAAAATCCAAGATGGCATCTGGATGTGAAAAAGCTCAGAAGAATTGTATTCACTGACAGAAAGATTCACCTCACTCGCACGGAAAAGACGCGTGAAATTTTATGGTCATATAGCACGAATGGATGACTCACGACTTACCGAGAAAATTTTCCACTTCGTCAATGGTCCTGACAAAACAAAGCACGCTGGTTTGTAGAAACCCAGAAGAACCTCGCAGAAGCCAGCCTTGAACCATTGACATCCACACGCAGTAAATATAGACAATTGATCACCTCACATAAATTTGCCCCTAAGAGCCCTACATCAAAAAATCTGAAACTCAGGAATGCATGGACACAAGAGAGACGTCAAGCCCACAGCGAAAGGATGAGGAGGTTTAGGGAAAATAAGAAGAACAGCAAGAAGAATAATGCAAATTAATGGTTCTACGTGCTCCCTAGCGGGCTAAACGATATAATAATAATATTATAATTTCTTCACAGCTTGTGGACAGTAAGGTTGTTAAAACAGAGACAATGATGTCAGCAAGGAACAAGGAGGTATTCGAGCGAGGCTGTTTGAAGAGACCTCGCTGCCACTCACACAAGTTGTTTCAGGAAAATGTGCAAAATCAAAATGGCAGAGTAGTGAGAAAAACTGTATCTTTGTGAAAGCCAGGCCTGCACATTAACCAGTTCTGTCACACTACTTCCTATCAAACTATTGTGACAAAATACAATAAGGTATGGAAAATATTTTGGTATTTTGTATTTTCATAATTGGACAGAAGCCACCGTATTTACAGGTGGTCCGTTTACACTCACCACGTTTACGACTCCTCCTGTCGGGGTCGGGCACGAACACCGCAGTGTCCACCGCATTCGGAATGACCGAGACGCGGTCGTGGTGAACTTTCGCCCTCAGAACGGTATTCTCCTTCCTGAAATTAAAGATGCTGCACTAATTTCTCAAAGACACACTGCACAGATTTTAAGGCATGGTTTAATTAGGACTGTACAGTTCATCTTTAGAACTGCAAAGGAACCACTGTTGCACTAACCCGGTCTGATTAGAGAAAACTGTCGAAAACCGTAAAGTTGAAAGTTTGACTGTGGATCGCAGTTGTGTCATTCCTAATATAATACCTGAATGCGATGTTGTTGCAGGCCATGTTTCCACAGTTGCTTACTTAATTAATAGTTGAATGAACACGCCAATGCAACTGTTTACTTTATTTATTGCTGCGTCGTACTCAACACAATAAAGGAAATAGCAACAAAAAACGGATATGAACCGCACACAGTTGACACAATAAACAGAAAAATAATTAACCAAATGAAAAAAGAACAAATAATAAACAACACAACCAAACTGCAACCACATAGATCCCACCAGAAAAACACATCTACAACACACACATTTAAAACAAATACACAAACCACACAGTACAATGAAAACAAAAGGAAATGGTATGCAATGACATATTCTAACAATACACACACCGAATTGCAAACATTTTCAAAAAACAAGGCATTAACATTGCACTGTGAACTGACAACTCACTGCAAAGACAAATTAGACCCCATTCAGACACAAACAAATACCACAATTCAGGCATTTACCAACTCACCTGTCAAAAATGTGAAGCAATATACATAGGGCAAACGCGAAGACAATTCCAAATCAGATACAAAGAACACAAGAGAGCATTAAAATACAGTAACCATTCCACATTTGCCGAACACCTCATAGAAAATGACCATTCACCAACAAACAAACACAGATATGCAAATTCTCACTATCAACAACCACAGACACAACACAATCACTATACAGGAAAACTTATATATTCAAAAAGCAAAAAATGAAGGTAATCAGGTACTAAACGACCAAATAAACCTCACAAATAAAACGTTACTCAATTTAATATACACAAACTCGACAGACAAAACAAAATAAACACAAACTGTATAATAAAACCCCACACATATATACATCACACATACATATAAAACACTCTAACAAGACCATCACACATACACGCACACTTCAAAACTCGTGCTATTGGCACGAGACATGGCATATACAAACAAAATGGCCACAACAGACAACCGAAGGACGCGAAAGCGCACCAGAGACACGATATAAACAAACCAGCTGGCCCCAACAGACGACAGAATGATGAAAATGCACAATAGTGTAAATACGATACAGGCAAACCAAGCTTTGTATAAAGAAACGGAGATGCGCAGCTGCATACCATACTAAAAAATGTAAATAGTAAGTAACCATTAGCTATAAAAATATCTCATAAAAAATTATGCTCACAATTTGTAATAATAGGATAAAAATGTATATGAAACTGTATATAAAAACTGTAACACAGATTCGTCGCTGATGATGCCTCGATGAGAGGTGAAACGCGTACGACGCAGCAATAAATAAAGTAAACAGTTGCATTGGCGTGTTCATTCAACTATTAATTAATACCTGAACATTAACCACTCACCTAGGGTCACCCCCCGTTTAGTTTAGGTGCTTGAGAATAATGCAAAAATGCAAGCAAAAAGAGCATTGTGTGCACCAAGAGAAATTACTATCATTTTACTACAAGCAGATGTGATGACATACAAACGTAGAAAAATCCAAGCACAATTTTGTTTGTTTGTTGTTATGTCTTCACACCTCTAATATTGAGTGATGGCTTTCTATCAACAATATTAATGTATAAATAAACACCCTTTCCTTCCTAAGTAATTCATTTTAGTGTCTTCTCATTTCATTAATTGGATTTTAATTCAGTTTCCATGGTTCCATTTTCTGATCTACTGTTTTCAAATTTAATCAGGCAATTAAATTCCAATGGTTAGTGCACAAACAGATCGGCATTGTATCAAAGATTAACAGAATAGCAGAACGTGTGGCTGTTGACACTGGACTACAGCACCCACCTTCCAACATGTTCTACTGCTGATGAAGGGCCAAGCCAAAAGTTGCAACACCCACACTGCTATTATCTCAGGTAAGCAGTGTTTTATTTTCCTATCCTACTTTGTAATTCTATGTATATACAACTTTCTTTGAAACAGCTACATGCATTTCAATCCAAACTATAAATTAGTGGTTTTTCTGGGTTTAGAACTCAATTAGAAGGATCTCAACTTTAGGAAACTTCATGCTGAACTCATAATAAATCTATTGGATAAAGGAAACAAAGAAACTGCCACGAGGCACTGAAAATAAGATAGGATAGGGAAAATAAACAGTTACCCGTCACTTACCACAGATGAAGGCAGGAGGGCGAGACACGTAAAAATACAAAAACAAACGAATTGCACTATATTTCGACTTTAGTCTTAGTCATGTGGGAGGCGAGACACATGGCAGGGGGAAAGATGTGGTCACATCCCAACCCGCCACATAAATCTAAGGATTCAAGAATTATTGTATCCTATACATTCAATGAGCAATTGTTGTTGTTGTGTTGGAGGTGTTCTGAGTTTAGATATCAAATTGTGAGGATTTCATCGTATGCACAATTCAGACGTTTATTAAGTTTTAATTTTTTTATGAAAAAGTGGCCAAAGATAGCAGAAGTTTAACTGATGAATGAAGGTCAATGCAAACATACCAATGTGCCTACAGCATGTCCACAAAAACCTATGAGTTATAACCTTAAGGCCTCACACAGTCAAGAAAATTCTAGCAATGAAAAGCAACAACATTTTTTTTTTTTTTTAATTTGTCTCTAATGTTCATAAATGGAAATGGGAGGAAGCAGAAACATGGGTGGGTTTTGTGATTTATTGACAATGTTGTTGCTTACTGACTGTGCGTTTCTGATACATTAATCGTTGGCTGGTTAATGAAACTGAGAGGAATAGGCACTCAAATTTGTCATAACCTCCGGAATATTTTCGCAAGAAATAGTAAATTGTGAGGTATTAAATGAGGATGGCAGGAGCGCACTATTAGGAAACATGGGGGAACATTCTCCCCGGGAATAGAGTCGACAGGCAGTCGAAACTGTGCGGTGGACGATCTGAGTAGCCAGATGACCACACAGACAGGAGAACGTGGTCTCCGTCACTATCACGTTTGCAGCCGGCTCAACAAAACGCAGAAGCCACTGCTGGGTATCGAAGGCACCACGAAGCCCTCACCACGTAGGATGGCAGGTGGACTCTACAGTGGCTCTAGATGGGGAAAGAATATGTTGTTCACCCACAACCCATATACTCACCTGTCACTTGCAATAAGGAGTTATAATCAGTTAGTTGCTTTCAGACAAAGTACAGTTCACGTATATGCTATTTCACATCTTACAGTTTGATCTGAGTCATTGTATGTCACTGTGTAAATATTGTATATTAAACCTTTTAAAGATGACACAGCAAGCTAAGTAATTCCATTATAATGTGCCTGTGATTATATCTGCACCCCTGATCTGGGTTTGTTACTCCAGCCGAACCTTCCTTGTGGCTTCTCTTCGATGTGTCGGCCAGATCTATCCGCTCGGCGTTACTGATCCACTATAGATTTAATGTGAAAAGCCACAGAAATTATTCTTGCGATAGTTTATTAGCTGTCAAATGCTTTTTGTCGCTGTCTTTCATTTCCCTGTGCTGAGAGAATTGTAGCTAACATCACGCATAAAAAATAAAATATGAAAGGGTTCTGCTAGGCTGCAATCTTATCGCAAGATAATCCTTGTCATTCTCAGAATGTAGCACAAAAAGTGGTCTTAGTTCGAGACTGAATTGCATCAAAGATTTTTAACATTAATATTAAATGAAGTTAGATCAACTATTTTATCATTATATGGCTACCCTACTCCTATTAATCATGATTTAATAATTTAATTTTTTTTTTTTGAAAATTCAATATTAACATACAGCTTTTGAACTTTAAATCTGTTTTCATTCTATTATCACCAAACAGGATAAAAACATTTATTATTATATTTCAACATAAAGCAAGTCATCACATTGTTTCCTTTAAATCTTCTCAAGATCTGTTACACCTAAATTTTATACGGTCTTACTTCAAACATGGGTGTGTAGGGAAATTGCCACCGGAGCCTGTGCTCCATTGCAATTAAATTAAATTAACATATCAAATGTTCACAGCACATTCGATTGTGATTATTGTGTATTTAAGACCGAGTTTCTAAAATACAATAACCTGAACATATAACATGCAACATTAAATGGAAGATCATGTGCAGATGGCTATTTCACACTCAAGATGCTAATTGAGAAAAGGAAAGAGTTTAATCTGGAAACACACCTGGCATTTATTGATTTCATAAAAGCTTTCGATACAATTGACAGAAGAAAACTTTGGCTAATTATGGCAGAAAGTAACACCACAGATCATAAAAGCAATTCAAAACATCTACAGCCACAATGTAATTGCAGTCAGAACCAGGCAACAGCTGTCGGAATGGAAACCCATTAATTGAGGAGTGAGACAAGGATGTTGCCTATCACCACTTTTATTCAGCATATATATAAACAAAATCATTAGTAACTGGAGACAAAACCCCATGGTAGAATAATAATAGACAGACAGACCAACCTGGATACATTACTGTTTGCAGATGACCAAGTGCTTTTTGCTGAGTCAGAAGATGACCTGCAGAGATCGGTATATAACCTCCATATGACAGCAAAAGAATACAGCATGGAGATTTCCCTCAATAAAACCAAGGTTATGGCCTTTGTTGGAAAAAACCACAAAAGAACCAAAATCTCAATAGACAACATGCCCATAGAACAAGTAGCAGAATTTAAATACCTAGGTTACAACCTCAGCTACACCCTAGAAACCGATACGCAACAAAAAATCACAAATTTCACGAAAGTTACAGGAATAATAAATAACATTTTCAGACCATCTCTAGTTCAACGGCACACTAGAATCAGAGTATATCCTGGCTAAACCTACACTACTGTATCGCAGCGAGGCCTGGACACTACGCAAAGGTGAACGGAGACTAACAGCGACTGAGATGCGATTCATGAGGAGAACAGCTGGCTACACATTACAAGACAGAAAGAGATCTGATGATATCCTTAAAGTAAAACCAATTCTCCAAACTGTACAAAATTACAGAACATCTTGGACAGAACATGTACTGAGGATGAAGACGGACCGGATCCCACGGAAAATCCGCAAATACCATCCCAGAGGGAAGAGAGATGTAGGGAGACCAACAAGAAGATGGATTGAGACCGTAACAGGCGACCAGGCCTAATACCGGACAGGAAGAAGAAGACAATCAAGAACTGGAAGTTACGAATACCAATGTACTCTTCCATTCATCCTTACTTTTAGATTGTATGTTCAATTTGGAGCAATCAGCATAACTGATAGAAACATTTCTTTCAACACCCACAAATACTTTAAACCAGTCAGATAGATGTATTACTTACTACCCTTATGAAAAATGTGGATTCATCAGCATAGACGTGAAACATATTTTTTGATTAAATAGACCCTTTGGAGCATCATATGAAATATAAAATAATTTATTTGGTCACATCCCAGCCCGCCACATGAATGAAGCACAGGCGGAAAACGCGTGGTAGTGGTAGAATTGCCGGGAGGGGGGAGGGGTGGAATAGGCTTGACCAGCGATAAAAGTGAAACAAATCAATATAATCTTTATATAGCATAATTCAAAAAGTTATAATTGAAAATAAAGGGAGATAGAAGAATTTAAATATATATATAGGGGGGAGGGGGGGGGGGAAATGAATAGATGTAATGTACATATAAAAATAACCGACTGTAAAATGACAGGTTTAATGTAGGTTTAGGCCAGGGGTGTGTCTGGTGTCAACTTGCCATCTCTCATTTCATTTTACAGTCGGTTATTTTTATATGTACATTACATCTATTCATTACCCCCCCCCCCCCCCCCTATATATATATTTAAATTCTTCTATCTCCCTTTATTTTCAATTATAACTTTTTGAATTATGCTATACAAAGATTATATTGATTTGCTTCACTTTTATCGCTGGTCAAGCCTATTCCACCCCCACCCCCCCGCCCCCCTCCCGGCAATTCTACCACCACCGCGCATTTTCCGCCTGTGCTTCATTCATGTGGCGGGTTGGGATGTGACCACATCTTTCCCCCTGCCATATGTCTCGCCTCCCACATGACTAAGACTAAAGTCGAAATATTGTGCAATTCCTTTGTTTTTGTGTTTTTACGTGTCTCGCCCTCCTGCCTTCATCTGAGGTAAGTGACGGGTAACTGTTTATCTTTTCCCTATCCTTTCTTATTTTCAGTGCCTCGCGGCAGTTTCTTTGTTTCCTTTATCCAAAATAATTTATTTTCTATGCATGTATTCAGATATTTTTCATGTGGTTTCCAGCATTGTTTAACATTGTAGTGTGTGATTACTTTTTGCTGACTTTCATCATACATTAGTTACCTGCATGGATAAATGCCATTCTGAAGTGCCATTTTTTTCTTCATTACTGACGGTTGAGAGGGAGACACGGTCAGGTCCGTAGGGCGAGTATCGACCCGAGCTTGCGTCGGCCAGCAGTGTCCTCACTTTATTCCAGATGGTGGTATCAAGTTTCTATAATGCGCAGGTGTACTTATTGTTGCTCCTCACTGTATGCGACCAGGCGGCAAACGACACATCTGCCCCAAAAAATGTCTATAAGAATCTCGCGAGTTGAGACGGTACATTTGAATTTCACTTTATTTAGAAACTGACAGTTTGTTCCATATATGATATGAAATAATTCCTCACATTCTTCTTGGCACCGAGTCAAATCAATGCTCTGACAAATATTTTCTTTTTCCATTCCTCGGAAAACATTGATGATGCCATTTAAGAGCACAGGCAACTGCAGATAAAGTTTTTTTGACACAATTCTATAAAGAACAGTCCTCGAAATTTTTGGGAAATGCAAAGAAACTACGGAAATTGTGAATTATATGTTTTCACAAATTTTTTAAATTGCCCCCACACACAAGACGTTCACCAATTAGAGATGGCTGGATCAAGGTGCACATTCTCATACAGGGTGTCCAGAAAAGGACTCCCTGATTTCAAAATTAAATATCTCGAAAACAAAGATCGATAGAGGAATGCAGTAAACGGTATGTTTATCGTGACAGCTGTAAAAAGTGTATACAGCAGTGTGAAATAATAGTTACAAAAGCTGCTAACAGATGGCGCTGTACGCTCATATCAGCAAACATAAGTGAAATAATCGTATGAAAAACAATCTTTGCAAACAATCACATCACAATGTTCACCATTGGCACGTTTCAATGGTGGAACTGATCGCCCTGAGCTTCGGATCACTATTTAGGCATTACGTATGGCGATTACAGTGCCATCTGTTAGCAGCTTTTGTAACTATTATTTCACACTGCTGTATACACTTCTTACAGCTGTCACGATAAACATACCGTTTACTGCATTCCTCTATCGATCTTTGTTTCGAGATATTTAATTTTGAAATCAGGGAGTCCTTTTCTGGACACCCTGTATCATCTCATTCCTTTACTTTTCCACCATTCACAGATCTGGTGGTCAGTTTCCAGTGATGTCACTGTCCTTACCTTACTCAGCACATAGAGTAAACACAGACAGTAAGAGACTGTCGCCAGGGGCAGATCCAGGTTTTTGGTTTGAGGGGTCCTAGAATTTTGGTTTTTGGGGGGGGGGGCTTAACACAGGTGAGGGTAGGCTTTATAGTAGGAGGGGTGGGTTGATGACAGAAATTTTATTTAAATTTCAAGAACAAAAAAAAAAGTCCCTGAAATTACGATGTCATCGGGGGGGGGGGTGACTTAGATGCTTTGGAGGGGGGGGGCCTTGAGCCCCTTAACCCCCTCCCCCTTCCGGATCCACCCCCGACTGTCGCTGCTGTCTGCAGGATGCCAGGAGCTGATATACGCATGCACAACTTACAATGTCCAAGGTTTTCAAACGTGACAAACAGCCCCACTTGAAAAATTATCTTTGCAATTCCTCACTACCACAAGAAAATGCTACTACCCATCAAGGTATTATGCAACTCCCAACTGCCAGAGAAAATGTGTAAGTAACCATTGACAAAGCTGTAATGTTCTAAATGTCATATATTAGGTACATTCCGCACATACACGAAAAATGGTATATGAGGATTCATGTGGTCGGGTTGAACACAGCCAAAAGTTTCACCTACTATTTCACAAGTAAGGACATAGTGCGAAATATTACGTTTATTCTGTATGTGTAGATTTTCTGTTGCTTCAGCTTCCCATTCCTTCATTTCTGGGTCTACTTTGCTTTTCCTCTTCAATGCATTTATTTTTGCTATATTGTTGTTTAAAAATGATATACAACTACATTAAGTGCCTGATAGACACAGACTGAAGGCTCACCCCGTGTGAGAGACGCAGATGCAGTGGTCGCAGCCGGCCAGCGACAGCTCCAGGAACTTGTTGGTGATCACCGCAGACGTATCGGCAAATCCGAACAGCGAGTGGTCCGTGAACACCGACTGTAACACGGGGTAAACACGCAGTCGGCAGGATGCTCCGTACCGAATAATAAACCCTATATACTGATAGTGTACATGTGACAACATAGCATCGAGCAAGCAAACATCTTTAAGCATTTAGGCTGTGACATATTATATATGTTCTATGATGTTAAGAATAAAGTAACGAATTTTTTACAAAATGCATGAACAAGATCCATGCAAACGAAAGCCAAGGAAGATAAAAAAAAATATTCTTTAAACAATGACTATTTCTGTAATATACGAATTGTTCTCTGGTGACTAGCTGAGTTAAGGAAGTGCTCGGCACACTCATTCGCTGTCGCCATCTTCTTTAACTCGGCTAGTCACCCGGGAACATTTCATATATTCTCAACACCGAGAGAAACTGCGTTCTTATGTACTTCTGTAATAATATATGCGCGTGACATACTGAAAAGTAAACAAAGAGATCTAAACAAAATAATGGCATCAGAAACAAAAGTTTCTATGAGTGATCAAAAACCTGAGCAGAACTGATCAAGAAAGGAATGAATAGGTTAACAAGAAGCAGCTGAATTCAAATCTCATAAGATGCTGAATTTACCCATACAAGATAGATGAAAATAATGTTTAGACAGAAGAGGACTCAAAAGAATTTTCAAGGGTACCAGAAAAAAATTAATATCACAATGTGGTGTGACAAGGGCATGAAACTGGTGGAAAATCAAACTGGACATGACTTGAGGTATATGTCACAAAGGTTAGCGATAATTTTTGGCATTATAACGCAAAAATTTATAAATATGTAGCAAAATTTTAGATTCCACCTCACCCAAAGTGCTCATCCAGTGTTCTCCTCTGAAATGAGAAGCCAGCAGAAACAAAAAACACGATAATTATACAACAACAAAGTCTTTCTTGGCATCGGATATTAGTGTAATGTTCTCAAATAGCACTATGTGTAAACATCATATTTTCACATGATATTTCAGCGATCAAAACTCCGTCACCATTTCAAGCGAAGTGATGATAAGATAGGAAGACTGACAAGTTGCTGCTAGCTAAGGTGGCAAACTGCTGGGCACCGATTAGTCGATACAGCAATCGCTGGGTGAAGGGATGGGAGCAGGCATGTGGAAGGGCTTTGGAAAGAAATGGGATTACCACCACAAAACTAAATAACATTCCGCATTTCGCCAAGAGTAACCTCCAGATATGAGGCGTATTTTTTTAAGTAAGTACTGTTTTGTCACACAGTGGCTGCGGCGCAACGGTCAGCATTCCGCGCATGCGCACTGGGTACCTGCATCTCTTGCCTACGCACTGACGCCATTACAGTCTAATTCTTCCTTGTTTACGTAGTTCACTGAGTGTTTAAGATGCCTCCGATAATTGTGAGTCCCGCCGACTGTGAAATACGGGCTTTTATAAGATTTCTTTCTGCTAAAGGCCTAAAACCGATCGAAATTCATCATGAGATCTGTGCAGTTTACGGACAAAACATTGTGAGTGATGGAATGGTGAGAAAGTGGGTGAGAGCATTTAAAGATGGCAGCACAAATGTGCATAATGAACAACGGAGTGGGCGTCCTTCGGTCGTTAATGAAAGTTTTGTGTAGAAAGTGGAAATAAGATGAGAGAAAAGAGACGCTTTTCGATTTCCTCCGTGTGTGATGACTTTCCTAATGTTTCTCGTAGTGTTTTGAATGGCATTGTGACCGAGCACTTGAATTACCGAAAATTTTGCTCACGTCGGGTACCAAAAATGTTAACGGATGTGCACAAAACCAAACGTTTAGGCAGTGCATTGACTTTCCTTGAGTGGTACCACAACGATGGTGATGATTTCTTAAGCCAAATTGTTACGGGCGATGAGACATGGGTGGCCCACGTCACACCTGAATCAAAGCAACAGTCCATGGAATGGCGGTATTCAGATTCACCCAAAAAAGTGAAGTTCGAGCAAACAATTTCTGCCCAGAAAATCGTGTGGACAGTTTTTTGGGACAGAAAAGGAGTATTGCTTGTGGAATTTCTGACTCGAAATTAGACAATCAATGCAGCAGCTTATTGTGAGACATTGAACAATCTGCGCCGTTCAATCCAGAACAAAAGACGTGGCAAGTTGAGCAATGGCACCGCCCGTCCACATGTGGCTAATCAGACCAAAGATCTCATCACATCTTTTCGTTGTGAAACTCTAGATCATCCTCCGTACAGCCCTGATCTGGCGCCCAGTGACTACCATCTGTTCCTGCACTTGAAGAAACACCTGGGCGGTCAGCGTCTTGAAGACGATAACGAAGTCAAAACAGTTGTGATGCAGTGGTTAACAAGTCAGGTGCCAGACTTCTATGAGGAGGGTTTACAAAAACTGGTACTAAGTTACGACAAGTGCCTCAATATTGAAGGGAATTATGTATAAAAGTAGAGTAAGGTACAGGCTTTCAAGTAAAAATAAAATTATTGAGATATATTTGCACATCTTTTTTTAATTTCAAAATGGTACTTACTTAAAAAAACATGCCTCGTACTTTGGCCGGACAGTAGCTTACCAGGTGCTGTGATTCCTGGGACATAGCACTGAGGCGGTGTGTGTACCAGTAGTTTCTGGGACAGTGTTGACATTCACCTTGCATCCCTGGGATTATGGTTATCCTTTCAGTAAATCTGGAGTTACCCTTGATATTTTACACTTAGGGTTCTCGAAATATACCCACTTTTCATCACCTGTCACAATTCAATTGGAGAAAAGATTTTCTTTTATACCTGGTGAGCAGCCTTTCACACGTGGTTTTTCATTTTCTTGCTGTCTTTCATTCAGTTCATGTGCAACTCATTTTCCCATCTTCTGGATCTTTCCCATCACTTTTAAACATATGAAGACAGCTTCCCGTGTTACATTTAATTGATCTGCGAGTTGTCGTTGTGTTTGAGCATCATCCTCATCCAATAATGCTTGCAACTCACTGTCTTCAAACTTCTTAGGAGGTCATCCACGGTCTCCGTTTCTCACTCCAAAATCACAAGTTTGGAATTTTTTAAACAGCTCAAAATGCTGGGATTTACCAAAAGCACGCTTACTGTAAGCTTCAACAAGCATTCGGTGTGATTCTGCAAGGAGTTTTCTTTAAACGGTAACAGAAAATCAATGATCCGCAAATCGTAGTTTGTAGGCTCAAAGCTCAACATTATTGAAAACTACACTGTCGTATGCAACTTGTATTGTTGTGATTTGGAAAGCTGTCAAAAAAAGAAAAAGAAAATGGTGACAATGAAGCAATCTGATGGTAACTGCACTAATAGCTAGAGCCATCTATCGGCAAATTCCAGTTACATATTTACACACCTGGTATATCCGAGATAAACCAACATTTACACCATTTCACGGATCTCCATGAATGTTGGCACAGATATGTATTTTTTAATGGAGAAGGTTTATGACTCTAAAAAATCCAAAACCACCCCTTGCCCCCTTCACACCACTTAAATTTTTATACAAACCTACAGTTCAAACACAATTTTGATAGAAGTTTGCACACGTATAATTTAAATTGTGCATGTTAGTTTTAGAAAAAACCCAATCTCTCTTCCTTTTTGCACCCCATTAATTGTTTCTATCTAATTCTTGAGGAATTTTACGCAAATAAACTTTAAAACAAATAGAAAAATACTGTCTATATCCCGTTAACAGAAACCCAATCCCTTTCTCCCTTTCCACCCCCCTAATTTTTAACCTGTTCTTTTTAGTTTTGTAAAAACCAAACTACTCTCTCACTTTACGTCCCTCTAATTTATTTATCCACTGTTCCTTATACATACCCACAATTATGGTCAAATATCGATGGAACCTTGCATAAGTATACTTTAAATCAAACAGAAGAATACTGTCTCCATTTGGTTTATAGAAGCCTAACCCCTTTACTCCCACCCTTTTTAATTTCCAATGTCCTTTATAGAAAGCCACAGCTTTAGATCCTGACAAAATCAATACAGCTAATTTTTAAAATTTTCATAATATTCAGAAATATAGGGAGGAGGTACAGAGTGGGGATGTGTGACTGTTAGGGAGTTAAGAGTGAAATGGGTAATATATTGCCAACAATTTTTTCACTATCTATTTCTGACACTGGGTGTCAGATCGTAGGTTATAACTGACATCCACATAGTCACTACCCAGCTGTTTTCATTTCCAGAAGACCTAAGCACTACATTAGAACTGCAGCATTATATGAAAAACCTAGGTATTATTAAGACAAAGTCAGAAATACATAATAAGGCTCCGAGACAAATGTGAGAACTGAGGAAAGAATGAGCAGTGATATGACCGTGTGAAATGGACTTATACGAAGACAGTGGAAAGGAACATGGAGGAAAGAATGTCAGTTTGCTAACCTAGAAGGAGTTTGTCAGACAGCTTTACAGCTCATCAGTGCAGAGGTCATAAGAGACAGGAGACAATCGAAAACAAGAAACGGGAAGGAATTCAACTGTAACCAATTTGAGGAACCACCCCAGTAATTTGGGAAAGTGTGGGAAACCAATATGGTGATGATTCTAAATCTACATCTACATATATACTCTGCAATTCACAAAATTGTGGGTGGCAGAGGGTGCTCAGCACCAAAGCTAATCTCTTTGCTGTGCATTCCAATCTCTAATGGTACGAGGGAAAAAAGAATTCATATAAGAATCAGTCCGGCACCTTATTTCTCTAATTTTATCTTTCCTGTCCTTCCGACTCAAATAGGTTGGTGGAAGAAGTATTTCACTACACTCAAAAGTGAAAGTGGGAGTACACATGTTTTCCAATAAGTTTAAACGAAACGTGTGTCGTCTATCTACCAAAGACTCCCAACCTAGTCTACTAATCAGTTCTGTGACGCTTTCATAAGGACTGTAGCAAGCGGTCACGAATCGAGCGGCTCTTCTCTATACTTTCAATCAACCCCTTACGAAACGGGTCCCAAATGGCACAACAATAATCCAAATGTGGACGCACAAGAGATTTGTACGCTATCTCCTTTGTTTGTTCATTACAATTTTTCAAGATTCAACCTATTAATTGCAGCCTAGAATTAGCTCTACCTACTAACGAATTAATGTGTATGTCCCATTTCATGTTCCTTTGTACTGTTACTCCCAAATATTTCATAGAATCAACCATATCAATAACTGTATTGTTTAACTCAATTAGTCTAGGAATCCAGCTTGCATCCTCCATATTGCCAGAACTGAGACAGGTAACAGATCAGAGACAGTTTGCAGCGCACAGCAATGATGTGAAGGCTACAGTGAAGCCTATCGCCATTCACTCACGAACTGCATTGCCTGCTGCTTTTTTGTATTGGAGCTTTGAGGCTTTTTGATGCCGAGGTTCTTAGAAATGATTGGGTTTGGGAAACTGAATCACGTTTTGAAGGAACAGTCCGAAACATTTACACACACTGTTATCTTGGTAATCAGGTGGAACCCCATAAATCTTTTGAACCCTGACCTGTCAGCCGTCATTATGTGGCTTTCAACAAAGGACTACCACCATCAGATCGCTGCCATCTGGAACGACAAATGAAACGTAAGGTTTCAAAAAATGGACACGTTTCCACCCAGACAACCACATAAGATGGCCTACTGCTGGAACGGTAATCTTTATATATAAAGATGAATGTATGTTTGTTTGTATGTTCTTCATACAAATCCACAGTTTTCATCCGCTCACAATGAAACTTTGCACACTTATCCTTTAAAACAGGGAGAAAAATACTGTCTACATTTGCTTGAAAAATTATCTGTATAAATAATACATGTTGTGTCATAACTTCGAAATACGGCAATAGACAGACACGTTGGATGTGGACGTCTCCAGACCGTGTTTCCGTGTAGTGAACTGGCAGCTCAGTGGCTAAAGAGCTTGCTTACGAACGTCGTGGTCTCCGGTTCAAATCTCCGTGGAGGCTAAGATTTTTAAAAATTGTTTTTCATCGTAAGAGTCAGGCCTGGGCCATAGGTTATTTGGATTGAATGTTAAACTGTAGATATTATAAAGTTAGGGGTGCAATGCGAGGCAAATCGTAGGTAGTCTTGCAATTTTGTAGGTGTACACTTTTTTACGTTATAATGATCCCTCAGGTGGTGTTCGCAGTCAGTGTGTGAGTGTAAACCACAGTAATACTAATATAAATACGGAAGTAAGCGTCTGTCTTTTTGTTACGTTTTGACGAATATATGGCTATATCGTTGTGATGGAATTTTATAAGGAAAGCTGTATGAAGGGCACAGGATATTTTTTCCAGTATGATTAACAGTTGTAGTCACGAAATTTTGAAATCTTATCGAATAGTGACAGGAATATGTTGGAAATTGATTCTCTTCAAGAGGCAGGTTCGACAGTAGAATGATATAGTGATAGCTTTCCTGTCACATTATGCCGACTCGATATTGTTTGGGACCAATCCTTCATTACCAACAACTTTTTATATTTAATTCTGGCAAAAAAATTCTTAATCCACGCGTACGAAGTCGCGGGTACGAGGCTAGTAATCAATACAATGGCACCCAAAGCACCAACAAGGTGGCAAAAGATACTGAAAACCACTATAATTTCTAAATCAAATTACATACAGGAAAAATAAATAGAAGGAACTGTAGAAGGTAGACATACCCACCTTGATGCCAAGCAGACGGCCGACGATCATGGTTTCGTGGGCCAGCGTCGAGAAAGCGGAGTGTCCGTGGACGACCGTGATGCGCTCGCGCAGCAGGATGTAGCGGATCAGCGGCAGAGAGGCGACCATCGTAGGCAGGACGCACTGGTTGTAGAACACGGGTATCGGCAGGTAGAACACCTGCCATTCGTAAGGCGTTACGTTTACTACATATTCAAAGGGAAACAACTTTATCTCCTCATATAAAAATATAACATCTGGCTTGTTCTCGTGGAACTGTTTTCTACCTATAATGTAACCTAAATTTTGTCATTGAATTGACAAAATTTGTTCAGAAAATGTCAAGCTAGCATCAATTCTATTGCAAATTACATTAAATTCCATTTTCTTACAAAGTTCGAGGGTTAAGTAAAGGTAAACAGTGATATGAAGTTGTAAACATTGCTGCTATATAGTGCTTTGCTTCTTTTGTATTAGAAAACATTGCATTCATTTTCTGAGGCACTTTAGGACACAAGGAGTAAAACAAAGTACGATGATTGTAATGTGTGGCGAAACAGCTCAACTAACCTGGGCTCGAAGTGCTGTTGTAGTAGAGCCATCGTATCAGCCAGAGGAACCCTGGTGAAGAGGGAAACCACATCGAATCTCACTATCAAATCCTGTTGACGTAGGTGAAGTTCTTTAACAGTATTAATAAATTCCACCGAGTTTTTTACATGGTGAACACATTTTCCCACAACTGGCGATAACAGCCCAGTCAAGTATCGAGCCAGATTATAAGTGGCCGATCCAATAGTACACACTATTGGCTGTAATGGTGTTCCTTGTTTATGGATTTTTGGTAATCCATAAAGTCTGGGTGGAACAGCTGTGCGGGTTGTAACTGTTTAATAGTGTCTTCTGGTAGCCCAGAACATTTCAGCTGTTGTTTTCTTCACCACCGCATTGGTCGGATCTTTCGACACTTTTCGGTAAGACGCGTCCACCAAAAGTTGTTCTACTTTTCGTTGATAATAATAACAATAAAAATATTACTTGGTTTGTTTCCTGAGAAATGTCTATAAATAAACAACGCCGAGAAAAATTACATTCATTTATATTAATATTTCTATTTAACATAATAGCATTTGTCTTTAAAATCAGTTTATGAGGTGGTAAACCAGACAATTTCGGAAATCGCTCTAGCGATTTGGATGTAATTTCATATATAGATAATGATTTGCTTTTGAAGTTTGCAATGCGATTTTACAAACAAACAAAAAAATCAGTTCTTCGATTTGGTACCTCGGAAACGGCTCTAACCTCATCTCGTAGGATTCAGGTACCAATAAGCCTACTGATGTTAGCTAAACTTCTCTTTGCAGGGAACTGTGCACTTACAATTGCCTGTAAAGCCTTCCAAAAAACCTTTAACTTTAATCAAACTTTACTCAAAATCTTGCATACTGAACAGAATCTATTAGCATAATAGGCTTAATGTAGCGTGTCACGCCTACCGTCATGTCACGCGGTGACATCAAGCTATGACGTTGCGCTATGACGTCACGCTTTACGATATTATTTGTGGGAGTGCGCGTTATTTAATATCATTTCCAAGCAACAGTGAATAAATTAACTCACACAACACTGAAATAAATATGTATTGCGTTAAAATCGATATATCAATCATTAGATGCTTATACAGGGCGTTCGCCGGAAAACGCTACCCTCCCAGTCTGTTGCCATCGGCAACTTGCTCGGTCAGTGAGCCAGCAATTCCCGCCACACGGCATCGTGAATCACCGCACTGTTTAACACCTCCGCTGCCCCAACAGTGCAGTGCAGTGACCCTTACATTGTTAAGAACGGTTTCTTTGCATTGTAGCTAGTTTGTGACTTCAGTCTCTTATTAATCAGTGTTGTGAATAAACGTTTCTTTGCGGTTTGGCTGGTTTGGGGCTTCATACTCTTACTAATCTGTACCGTGTTTGAGTGTGAGTAAAATTATGGTACATTACAATTTGCAACAAAGAATATTTCTCTACGATACATATGTGAAGAAGAAGTCGTTTAAAAAGTGTCGCAGTAAATTTCGTCGTGAATTTCCTGGCGCTTTACTGCCAGCTAAATCAACAATTCTGCGTCTGGTTAAAAAAGTAAGAGAAACGGGTTCATTTTTTAACAAAAAGAGACTGTCGGTCAACCGTATTCTCACAGAGGAGAAAATTGACGATATCGCTTTTCAACTAGAACAGTCACCCAAAAAATCATTAAGTCAGTTAGGGCAGCGTGTGTCTCGAAATATGTTCAGAAGATGTGAAATGTGCATTACGCAAGAGGGTCAACACTTCCAGCATCTTTTATAAGGTAAGCTAATGAATTACGTCACATTTAAATGCTTAGCACATACAAGTTTATGAAGCGTAATTATTATGAAATAGTCCGCGGCCGACGGTCGAACAATGCCGGAAGCTGACCGCTCGCTCGCCGGGAGCAGTTTCTTCCTTGTAGCGCTAACAGTGGGTTGCGTTTCCCGGCGAACGCCCTGTATTTATGTAATATTCTTTTGATATATTGAAGTATTCCTTAAATTCTTTGTCCATAGATATGTAAGATAAAAGCTTTGTATTTCGAGCATCAATGTTGAGAAAAGTTTGGTTAAAGTATTACTTAAGATGGATCAGAATTACAACTGGCATTTGACGCTATGGCACAGGGCATGAATAATTTAGCTTTTTTTCAAAATAATTGAAACTGTACCCTATTATTGAAATTATTAATTCGTTTGAACGGAAATAGTTGCCCACTCATCTCGAATTGTGCAGCCTACACTGCAATTAACAATGTAAGTTTATCAGATTTATTTTTAATCTTCTTTGATTTTACTGAGTAATATTACTGATGTTATTACGTATTTCCGCAATGTGTAACTATGACAGCTATTCGAACGTTGTAATATCGGTCTGAATCACATTTCAGATTTTTAGGTTTATTACCTTTCTTTTTTGTTGAATGTTTTTGATGAAATTTATGTTGTTGCGTAATGTATCTCATCAATGAATTGTCGTTTTGGTCGGAAAACTGTTGCACACGTTCGTTTTGTGATATTATTGGCTATGGCAAAATAAAAACGAGGCCCAAAGAATTGTGCTATTCGTTTGAAATTTACCACATACGTTCCTATGGTCATACCTTTTAAGAAAAAGTGTACATGAAAGCAAAAGGCAGCTTACGTTAGACGTGAAGCAACATGAAAATTACGAATTAACACAACACAAAACCGCCAATTCAAATATTCACGTCAAAGATAACATCTGTACAGCAACAACTGTAAAAACGCTGGCAACGTTTCTTGATAGGATATAAATATATTCCTGCGTTGTATAATTCACTTCTTACAACAACTTATTTTATACTTATGTCGCGATACATGACATCACCATCAATACGCATGCGATTAAAGCTTTCATTTTGTAGCGGCAGTATTACCCGAGATTGTGGTTAAGTTGAAATCCAGCCTGGACAAAAATAAATAACAAACCTTATCACAGCAACAGCATGTTGAATTTAGCTATTATCAGTTATTTAAGCAGGTTTCATAAGCACTATGTCACGTTTTGATATCATGAATCATGATGTAAACTACTCCCGTATGTGGTTAGTTTTAAAATGCAACCTGGACCAGGATAGCAACCGAAACCTTTTGTCAAAGCACCAGGCAATAGGAATTGCATTTATTTTGTAACAAATCAATTTATTTCAACAATTGCTAAGAAAGGAATTGCTACAATACTGAAAGAAAAGTATGAATTTTGTTTAAATTGTCATATTGATTATTAGTTACTTTTTTTAGTGATATGATTACTTGGTTTGAATGAAAGAAGTTCCAAATTGTTCGCGATCTATGCAACCTAAACCACAATTGAAACTAATATTACTTGACGTAAGAAATTAAGATTTATTTTTAGCATCCTTCGTTTTCACTGGCGTCATTATTTCAGCCGAATGTAAGCTGTGACAGGCGTTAAAACATAGATCTTCATCATAGACAATAAGAAAGTTGTAAGAAACTGTGAAGATTTTGGATAAAGTTTGTATCGCATGATGCATGATTGGTATAGATACATGATGACATTGACATGCGATTCAGGGAATGTATAAATTCGCGTGTGAATGAAGCTTTGATTTTCTACCGGAGATTGTAGTTAGGCTGAAACGCAACCTGGACCAAATTGACAAACTTTTTGCTACATCACAAGGGACGAGAAATTACAGCATAGTGAGCTTTATTTTATAAAATTTCTAGTTAGGTAAACAACCAAAAAGAAATCAATTGCCAGAACAGTCCGTTAAACCCGTCATTTTTGACAGGCTTTTTGGCTAGTTTGATAGATAATGAGTGAAGACTGGTCACCCACATACCATGATATAATTATAGGATATCAGATCTTTTATCCAACACAAACTAATAATTTGATAATATTTTCCATCGCTTTCTTCTGACAACAGCGAGTCAGAATATAGTGTCAACATACTCATTTGTAAAGTAACAGGATTATACCAAATGATAAAATGAATTCACCTATAAAATATGAACACAATAAAAAAAAATCATGCACTATGCATTCCTGTGACGGACACTAATTAATTACAACTGTATACACTAGTGTAACAGTAGATACATTCAGATATACAAAAACTGATTATATGAAAGCAAAGACAAAATATACCCACCATTCAGGGAGGACAAAGGCTAAAAACTCCATAAACACCTAATATTTCAGACTATGCTCTCCTTCATGACGAACAAAATGTGCGACTGATCTCACGTAGGCACCTGCAGTCAACACAGATTGTGATACCTCCGTCACAATCGACTATTCCACTATTTTATCACATAGCATCCTACCGACCGGCTAACTCTCTATATGGGAGCTCAATGAATGTTACTGTACACCAAGAATCAACTAAATTGACAGAAAAGATAAACTACGGCAACAACATTTCTGTCTTACCTTAAGACCATTGGTCATATAGCGCACACCTTTGCGGTCACCGTAGGAATGTGTAAGGACGATAACTTTGTGTCCTCGGTTGATGAGACATTGTGAAAGGTTGTAAATATGTTCCTCGACTCCTCCCATGTTGGGGTAGAAGAAATCAGAAGCCATGCTGCAAAATAACAACAAACCATAAATTGTTATTATTACTAATAATACAACAGCTATTATTACTTGCCATTTTTTAATATGCAAAAAATACATTTTATTTAAAAAAAAGAGTTGTAGTGGAGACAACAGAATTGCAAGATCCAGCATCAAGATTTATGGAAAAGCCTAATACCTTTGTACAGGACTACAAGAATTAAGAGAAAGATGGTATTTGTAATGCCACAATACATTTAATCATGTAGATGAAGCATAAACCACAAAGAATATATTAATGTTTTGGAATTTTGTTATGCTTAACCAGGCAGCATTTCAACCTAACTACAACCCAGGCAAGAATGTAAGCAAACTTCAGTTCTTGGAGCCTGTTGTAAGGACCCAAAGCTGATACTGGGGTTAGGTATCGCTTTAGTGCCTTAACTAACAGTTTATGTGGGTTCAAAGTTCTGTGGAAATTTTACAAAATAATTTTAATTTGACCATGTAGCCCTTTTGGATCTCAACTGAAATGCTTAGAGGTCGCCACTAAATTTGTTCCAACCACTAATTTAGAAAGGGTATACTGTCTACTATGAAATCACAAGTCCACTTTACTCGAAAAATTTGAAGTTTCACAAGTTCAAAAATAGCATTACACAGTTGAGTAGGCGATCAAACAAACGTTTCCAAAACATTGCAGATTGTGGAGAGAAAATTTACCGAACCAACCCCTTTTTCAGAATTTCAAAGTGCTAACTCGACATTATACTCGCAGGCTTCACCAAGGTTCCAACATGGCTGACTCAATGGTGCCAACATTCAACCAGCTACTTCACGCCCCGACTCACATAATGCTTCCCGGATACAGATAGACCGAAATCAAACAAAAGGCACGGTCACACGTAAGCAGGAGTTTATATAGGTTCAATGACATCACAGCCGAAACACAACTTTCTACTGCGGCCTAGCCAAAATATGACCCAGCAAATTAAATGAACAAGAGGATAAAAAGCAATTAAAGTCTGACAGTGTTTAGACCTATTTAATAGGAGATCAACGGATATTTAGTGAGTATTTTTAAGTGATTAGTTTTAAATGTCTTGTTCAACCTTCGCGTAGTGACACATTCTAATGCGATCAGAGAAAATCCCTAAGTGTTCTGGATTTTTACGCGCGCCAACAACAATCCGCGACAATTTATTTTCAAAATCTTAATTACCATCCAAATGCTAAAACTTTTTACTAAAACCATTATATATTCAGAATCGTCTTAATTAGGGCTGTCTACTGATATAAATTTCAAATTAATATTTCTTTTAATTAAAAAGTTCATTATTTTCTCTTAATTAAAATTGCTAATTAAACTTTTCCGATTATTCAATTTTATTACCAAAATATCGGGAACAATGCTGACTATAGCTGGTGATAAATGATCAGTTGTAGCTTTACTCGATTTAAAGATATTACAAATCTTAGAATTCCTACTTTTCCGATCGCGCGTTTTAAAATGTGAACAAATGGGAATATCTCTTAAAATAAACATTTCACGATATGATAAATACACTTTAAAATGATTTTTATGGCGAATTGTAACTGTATGAACGATTACAGGGAAAATTCCTTCAAGTTGACAATTACTTCTCTCGAAATTTCTAAGTCCAACATAGGCAGCTTCACATCATCATCATCATCTAGGACAGCTTCCAGCCACTGGCCAGGTCTGCTGGGAACAAAAGCCTCGCCAGCGCTTCCTGTCTAACCACCATCTCTCTTCTTCCACTGACGCCCAATTTCCTCCTCTTTCCTCCACACATTTCTTAACACCTTTCATCCATCTGTCCCTCGGTCTTCCTCTAGGTCTCTTCCCTTTCAGCTCCATGTCCAGCATCTTCCTTGGTAGCCTCTCCTCTCCCATTCTCTTTACATGCCCGTACCACTGTAGCCTAGATTTTTCAATTCTTTGTTGTAGCGGTTCTTCCTTTATCATCTCCCTGATTCGCTCATTCCTTATTCTGTCTCTTCTTGTTACTCCCACTCTACTCCTCTGAAATTTCATTTCCACCGATTGTACCCTCCCTTTGTCTCTCTCCTTCATCACCCATGTTTCTGCTCCATATGTTAAAATTGGTACAAAATATGTTTTATATATTGCCTCCTTACTCTTTTGTGGGACATCCCTACTCCATACCAGGCTCCTAATACTTTTAAAAAATCCATCTGCACATCTTCCTCTTTCGTTTATTTCCATCCTGTTTCCTCCATTTTCTTCAATACAGCTTCCCAAATATTTAAAACATTCCACTCTATTTAGTTGCTCCCCTCTAAGTGATATGCCTATGTCCGTCCTGTTCTTCTTTCTTGTTGTTATCACCACTTCACTTTTTCTCGCAGAGAACTTCATACCATAATCAGCAACTACTCTCTCCCACACATCCAGCTGATCCTGCACCTCTCTTTCATCCTCTCCCCAAACTAATAGGTCGTCTGCAAATACCATTGCTTTCATTTTTCCTTCCCCAATGCTCTGCACCACCTTCTTCAATATTTCATCCATAGCTACAATAAATAAGAGGGGTGATAGGGCACTTCCTTGTTTTAGTCCATTTTTCAAATGGAACCATCCAGTCTTATCCGTTCCCACTTTGACACAGCTCTTACTACCCTCATACATATCCTTCACTCTTTGCACTATCTCCATTTTTACTGACTTTTTTCTCAGTCCTTCCCACACTTTGTTTCGGCTGAGGCTGTCATATGCCTTTTCAATGTCCAGAAAGGCCATCACAAGATCTTTCCCATACTCGTAGGCAGCTTCACAATCGATCTATAAAATATTTTACTACTAGGGAAACTAGAATTTGCTAAAATTCTAAGGTGCTTGCACTGTTCATCGTGGTTAGGCATGTGAAGTTACAAGTACCACGTTAATCTCAGTTACAGCAGTATCCTGTGTTAAGGTAGACCTGATAGATTAATAGGAGTATTTTGTGGTCAAAATTTTTGACAATTAGTTCTTGACCTTCTGTTTCCAACCGTTCTGAAACATAGAACACTGCAAGCAAGTTCTGGGGATGACCACAATCAAAAAGTTAAACACTTCAACTGACACAGTTACAAACCACAAAATTTCCTGCACAAAGAAGGAGGTATTACTAAAATAGTGACGCAGGGAGTTAAGTATGTGAAAATACCATTTGTAACATCACGTCGAGGTCGTTAGAGGTGGGATGAGACTAGGGACGAGGAGCGGGAAGGAATTTGGCCATGGCCTTTTGAAGGAAACATGCCGGCATTTGCCTGGAGTGATTTGGGGAAACCATGGAAAACCCAAATCTGGATGCCCAGACAGGGATTTGAACTGGCATCCTCCGAAATGGGAGGCTAGAATGACAAAAATATGCTTTATTTAAAAAATAATAGCAATAAAGGACTTGATAATTGGTATCTTAATATGCAATTTAACAGAAGTGTTCTTACGAAGTATGAAGCAAAAAGTTATGAAGATTAGAAAAATAGGGAACTAGTGGAACCATTATTTAAATTAATGATCTGGTTGCCAGTTTACAGTGTAGGGTTAGGTTGTTTGTGGATGACCGGGTATAACAGCAGGAAAGTGAGAGATAATTATAACAGCTACACAGGCTTCTGGACAGAACATGTTGTGGGGTATCCCAACCTGGAACAGAAATAAATAAATAAAGTCAGATTAACAGGTATAAACATAAAAAATATAATACAAGTTTTGAATATGCAGTGGAATGGGGAATACTGTCTGAATCCATGTAATACTATTAATGTAAATTGTATAAGATATAATGGGAGGTGACAGCAATAGTCTTTCCTGAGTGTAATGGGACTTGGACCAAGGCTGCCCAACCACAGGACCACACCGATGCACTAGAATATGCTAGCTCAAAAACTCCTGCAAAAGCCTTTGATGATAATTTTTCTTTTTGATTATAATTAAACTGTGTTACTTATATATTTATTTTATTTAAATATCTATTTAACTATAGGCAAGTATTAGATGGCCCGCAGGCTACCACAGAATCGAAATTGTTGCCTATCTCCAAAACTGCTTGGGCAGCATTGGTCTGGACTATTTTCTTCCATGCTGTTCGACTGTTACAAAGATAACAGTGTAACATCACATGAACGCCAATGTCATAGATCAAAAAACTATAAAACTGATCATCGACATCATCTTCTTCTGTCTCCAGTTTCCCGGGTGCAGTGTAAGAGTGCTCGCCACCTTAGTATGTTTCCTCTTGTAAGATATCTGCTAAATTTTGTAACTGCGTAACAAAACTTTGTTCTTAGAACCACGAGTTAGATTGGATAAAATATTATTGCATATCATTTTTAAAGTTAGTTTTTATGTTTATTCAAGTTAGAAAGCAGTTTTACAGTTTTTAAAATAGTATTTTCAATTTCATCAGTTTTCAGCATTCGCATGGAGTGGAAAGTTCATATCTAAAGTATTTATTTGTGGCTAAAGCATTAAAGTTAGGATAATTTTCATGATAACTAAAGTTAACGTTTATTTTGAGATCTAGCTATATGTAAAATTTTAGAAAGATTGAATTACTTTTATTGTCAAGGTCAGATTAGCTAATATAAGAACTTCAGATGTGTGATTTGATATCTGACGAGCTTCCTATCAGGCACCTTTGTGAAAGAGGAAAAAGATTTGTTCCCACACTTCGCGTGAGAACAGTTGCTAGGAATATTCGAGAAGCAGGAAGTGCTATGTGAATATAGAACCGTGCGGGCAGTTGTTCGGCCTCAGTCGTACGGAAGCAGTCTTCGCGATAACATGTAGCTCAGTAGGACAGAAAGTTTATACCTAGCACATCAGTGAAAGTTTTATTTTGGAAGTAATGCTTCTTCTTTTATTCAAGTTGAACATAATATCGCGTTAAAGTAATTTTCCGCAATGTATGGCCTCGGGATTGTTTGAATTTACTGAACCGTGGAACAATGGGAGCGTGTGATTTTCTTTCATTTAATTATTACAACTAACTGTTTGAACTATTGGGGTGTGGTCTGGCTTGACCGGTTAATCGAACTTGTAAAACATTTCTTTGGAAAATTCGTCTGATTGCCTGTACAGTTTGTGGTTTGTGAAATTGAAGAATATAGTTATTTAAATGACATTGAACTATTTATTGAACTTTACGTTTTCATGGATTTTAGGTTAAAATCTGTGTGGCGACCGTATTATTCTATTTAAGCCGAAACTGTTACATCCAAGGCTACACACGGTCAGAGTTAAGATCAAAGCTTTAGGCAGAACCCCACTGCAAGCTTTGATCGTACACTCTTCCTGGATTCTAGTCCATGATGCTCCTTTCTCCTGTAGTTCCATTTTTATGAGATCAATCCATCTCCTTCTTCCCAGGCCTCTTTGTCTTTTACCTTTTAGTTCTTTCTCCAGCCATATCCTCGCTGTTCTTGTTGGGCCCATCCACTTCACTTGTCCCAGCCATTGCAATCTTGCTTTGGCAATTTTTTTCACATAGGGTTTCATTGAGACTGGGATCTGTTTACAGATCACTTCATTCCTGATCTTGTCTATTCTGTTTTTCTTTATTGTTGCTTGATTATATTTTGAAACTATTTTAATAATGACTACGTTGATCTGTTTAAAAAGAGATTCAATCAGAAATTTGAATTTTAAAACAATTTTATGCGTTCTGCCATTTTGGAAAAAGTTTTAAACTTTATTGAGTGTGTGTTTGAAAGTTTATATCTGAATGCATTGTCTCATTTTTACCAAATCTTCAAAATAGGTCATACCTATTTGAGAACCTGATTAAAATCGTCCCTTCTTTCAGTTCTCCAATTATCCAATATGGCAATCAAAACACAAACTGCTTTCAGGGCAAATTTTAAACCTTAAATTTTAAGGTGTACTTTTTCTTCTAATTTTCAGAATCAAAATGGATAAAACTGAAGCAAGAAACAAAAATCGAGAAAAGGATAAAAGTAAATCAGACAAGGAAATGCAGAGAAGAAGAGAGATGAATAAACTAAGTATGAGACATGCCAGAGAAAAATTAAAATCTGATCCACAGAAGTATGAAGAAATCAAAAGGAAAGATAAGAAAAAAAAAATCACCAAGGAAGAAAGCAAAATGAGAGAGTGTGAAAAGAGAAAGTCAATCAAACATGCTAAAAAACAGCAGAGAAAAAAACAGAAATGGAAAAGCCTTCAACAGCATGCACACAAAATAGACAATGTTGCTCCACAGCCAGAGGCCAAAACAGGGAATCGATTATAAAAGAACTAAATAAACTTAAAGAAGAAAGTTCTTCTCTGAAGAGGCAATTGGGTACATATAAACAAAAATACAGGGTGTTACAAAAAGGTACGGCCAAACTTTCAGGAAACATTCCTCACAAGCAAACAAAGAAAATATGTTATGTGGACATGTGTTCGGAAACGCTTACTTTCCATGTTAGAGCTCATTTTAGTTTCGATAGTATGTACTGTACTTCCTCGATTCACTGCTCGTATTGTGGACGGCTGTGATATAATACGCCATTCTCCAGGGCTGCATCAGCGCATCAGGGATTCCATGCGACGGAGGGTGGATGCATGTATCCTGGCTAACGGAGGACATTTTGAACATTTCCTGTAACAAAGTGTTTGAAGTCACGCTGGTACGTTCTGTTGCTGTGTGTTTCCATTCCATATTTAATGTGATTTGAAGAGAAGTAATAAAATGAGCTCTAACATGGAAAGTAAGCATTTCCGAACACATGTCCACATAACATATTTTCTTTGTTTGTGTGTGAGGAATGTTTCCTGAAAGTTTGGCTGTACCTTTTTGTAACACCCTGTATATCTGGGCAGTATCAAAAAAAAGATGATACACCAAAGAAAGACAAAAAAAATGCTGAATGGTAAAAAAAGTTCCTGATATGATTTGTTAAAACCTTGAGTGTGGAGCAGTGTTAAAAAAATAGCAGATTAATGAAAACTTCAAGGAAGAACCCGTTTTGAGTAAAAAATAAATATGATAACAGGGAAAAATCATTAATAAGTACAGATTTATGCAAAAGATTTCTCCTTTGATTTCTAAAACCTGCTGAAACCAAAAGTTGGCCTTCAGAAAATGAAATATCTCTAGAACAAAAAACTTCAAAAATTTAATTATCATGTTTCTTGAATAATAATTTTTTTTAAAAAAGACATGATAACTTATAAGAAACAGAAAAAGCGGCTATTATCTGACTCATTGAAAAATTTGTATCACAGTTTTGTTGGGGACATCCTATTTGGACCGAGCGTGGCGGTGTAACGGTTAGCGTTCTCGCCTCGCATTCAGGACAGCGGTTCGAATCCCCATCCGGGCATCCAGATTTGGGTTTTCCATGGTTTCCCAAATCACTCCAGGCAAATGCCGGGATGCCATTGCCGAATTCCTTCCCATTCCTTGCCCCCATCCTTTCCCGTCTCTAAAGACCTTGCTGTTGAGAGACGTAAAGCAGTTTAAAAAAAAAAAAAAAAAACCATTTTGGATTGTTTCCCCAGATTGTCAATAGCGAAATACCTGCAGTTGTAAATCTGTGTGATAATTTTGGAATGGTTGTGAGAAAAATGGTTACTAGGAATTATTGAATAAAGATCTCCCAATGCAATACTTTAAAGAATAACATGTGGGGGGAGGGGGGGGGGGAACTTGATGTTAAATGATTGGAGAAAACTTGTGTGGAATGCTCCAAAAATGATCCAATTCAGATTATTAATGAATATGAAGATGAAAAAACTTAATTATGGGCAATGGATAACAAAAAGGGTGAGAGGATTGTGATAAAAAATGGAAGAAAAAAATAAAATAAAATACATGCAAAGAGGAAATCACATGTACTAGGCACAAACTAGTTTCGAAATTTGCAATGCTAATTGGACAATATAGAAAACGTGGCAAATATTAAGTATCAGTATCAAGCCATAAGTCAGATAAAGACATCCTTAGCTGAAGTTTCTGAACACAGTGATTTCTCAGAGAATTACCAGCATAAATATGGTGAAGAGATTCAATTTGCAGCAAGCAGTTGACATGGCACACTGTTGTCTTGTACTACAAGACTGAAGCGGAAGAATCTTTGCAACACATGTCTATCCGTACTATGTCTGATAACACACGACATGATCTTGTGGCTATATGCACTCACTTGAAACCTGTTTTTACTGAAATAATGTACGTGGCCCATGATCTAAAAAAAGTTCACTTTTTCAGTGATGGTCCTAGTACACAGTACAGGAATAAGTTGATATTTTATTCAGCTGCAATTTTAGTTGCAAAAAGCCACAAATTGAGAGCCTTCATTGGCATTATTCTGAAAAAGGGCACAGGAAAGGCCACCGGATGAAATAGGTGGATATATGAAAAGGTTAGTCATGGGAGAGATATTCAAAATATAGATCGCTCTCGTGTCGGCAATTAAAAATTAAAGAAAGCAACAGCACCGTGGATATTCACAGAATTAATGCTGAAGATATTGACGAGTTGGATAAGCAACTTCCTAACATACAGACATTCCGTGGGGCTCTAAAAGTACATGAAATTATGTGGAGCAAAAACAACAGAACAACGATTCAGGTACAATGGCTTTCCTGTATGCAGCGCACAGCTGAGTTTGGAACATCAAGATTGATAATCCAATACATATTCTTTTTATTACTGTTTATGGTAGATATTATAACTAGGTATTTTGTTCCGGGTAATATCTAGATCGCGATACCGCTGCAACCACTTACCGCCTCACAATGTAAACACTTCCGGATGGCGAGAGTATGACGTCACTACGATGCTGAATGTGACGTATACGTTCTGCTCGCAGCTTTAAATGTCACTAACGTGGCCTTCCACGGAAAGTAGTCCATCACCAATACGTCTTATATCGATAAATCATTAATTTTGCACCAGTAGTACAGGAATAAATTCATTTGCGATGAGGTTTTCATGCAGCCTGGACCACACTGAAACGTAACTATCAAACACCTTATTGCGGATACCTATGTCGTATCTATCGTTGTTTACATCTTAATGCAGCCTGGACCATAGTGAAACGTAACCGTTGCACACGATATTGCTGAAACCCAATTTCCGAATCGTATCTATCATTGTTAGTATGGTCCAGGCTGCGTTTCAACCTAAACGCAAACGGTTATTGACGAAATCTTGTTTTTATAAATATTTTATTTCGTATGAATGATTTTAATAGCAATTTCAGCCACACGACGAAATATAGAAGAACAGAATCAAATACAAATCAAAGGAATTGTGACTAATAACGTTAACGCTAATGAATGATATCAATTATCAGTTTGGAATGTTGTACATATTATAATAATATTAGTAATTGTGCAAGTAATAATTTTCTTTAACTTTTTTAATCCGTAATTTTTATTAGTAGTAGTAGTATTGGTTACGTTCTATGGCCTAACGTGAATTTCTAAAATCGATCGAAGGCTGAACACGTCACACACGGAAACACAGTGACGTCATACTCTCTCCATCGGGAAGTGTTGACATCGGGAGGCGGTAAGTGGTTGCAGCGGTATCGCGATCTAGATATTACCCTTTGTTCCTTTCTATTCCTGTATCAGATGGTTAGTTCTTTTTTTATATATATTTCTGAATTTCTTGTCTTTTCCTTTTTGATCGTCTTGCTTTTTTCGTTCTTCACAGCTTTTGCTCGCTCCCCACTCGCAAACAATAAATATAAAATTTACTGTGTATTTTTTTCTTATAGTTTATTACTCTAATAATTATAAATAATTTCTTTAATGAAAGTAAGTTATTCCAATTTTGGAAGCCGTTAAAGGTGCACGAGGTATATTCTGATGAGGAAAGCGATACAGAGCAACTGGAGACCATTACAATTAACAGCTAAGTAGTTGAATTTATATCAGAAAGGCACCTTATTGAGCATTATATTTGTTTGGTGGAAAAAGTACAATTTGACAAAGAGTTAGTCGTATCTTTAGCAAAAATAGACTGGAGCTGGAAAATTTATTTTTCCTGATAAAACAAGTGTGGAAATTGTTGATAAAAGTGCTGTAGTTAAAGTTTTGGAGCAGCCAGAAATAAATAAATGTAACCAATACATTTTTACAGAACACATGGAAAATTTTAAACACATGCATTGATTGTCTATAGTCCATTATGATTTTAAATCGTTTTGAAATATTTGTGTATTTTTTCTCTTTCTATGAATAATGTTGCTTATTCCGATTTAGTTTTCAATTGTGTAATGGTAGTAAGTTAATAAATCCTGTTTCATTCCCCATATAAGCTCTTTTATTATTTCTATGACACCTGTGTGTGTTTTATTATCATATCTGTGGACCTGGCTGTCACATCCATGGACATGATTTGTTATGTTTTAGGTTTAAAAACTTAAAATATTTCCATGTTTGTTCTATTACTTTAGGTAACATCTAACTTGATTCCAAGTTTTTAACATGTTAAAAGAAATTTTTTTTTTTTAAAAAATCAGACATGAAATTCCTGATTTTTCTGAAAATGACCAACATAAGATAGGGAATAAATTATGGCTACCTAACTGACTAATGGAAACACTGAGCAATAACAAAAACACTGAAAGAATTTAAAATTGGTAAAGGGCAAGAGTATGTGAATGTTTACACAAAGAATTAACACTGGGGAGGAGGGGGGAGGGTTATGAAAATGGAAAGGTGTGAAGGGAAACTGATATTGGTACAAGCTCCATCCAAATTAAAAACTGTGGCAGTAAAACATCTGTAAACAAAACGCACAAAACGGTGTGCATTATTTACGCAAGTTGTATTTTTCTTGGCAACTTCCACCACTGAGTTAGGTGACTTAGAAATAATGAAAAGAGTAACCAAAGGGACAACTTCTACAGTATCGTGCAGGGCTTACTATGGGACATGAAGGTTCCCACAAGAACAAAAATAGCCTTGTGCAAACCATATCTCATTCCAGTTCTCACATAATATGCTCTGGACATATGCACTAACGTCAAAGAATCTTAGCAAAATCCAAGCCTGTGAAATGAAGTTTCTTAGAACTGCCCTCCAGAATATGAGACTTGATCCTATAAAGAATGATGAGATTAGATCAAACCTAGAGTTAAGGGAATCCATGGAAGAGAGATTTAGGTCATCTAGACTTAAATGGTTTGGGCATGTTAAAACACTGAAGAGTACAAGACAACTAAAAGCTTGACGTAAGAATGGAGACTATTTTGAAAACAGGATAACGGGCAAAAGACCAGTGGAAGACCAAGATGAAGACTGATAGACCAACTGAAGGAGGACATAGAGAGAAGAGGCTGGAACTGGGAATCTATTATGGACAGGGAAACTTTTCTATACAGTGGAAGACGATCATCTATAACCACCAAGATAGGAAACACAGGAAGGCTCGTAAACCACTCCCGGTCCCAAACGATAATGATGAATGAACTTCCACCACTCAGCAACAGATTATTTCCAGGGTACCGGTATCATAATCAGCACATTCATCGATGGCTGTTTTTTGTCTGAGAAATTAAAAATCCTACTCAGTTTCAGCGACCTTAATTAGCTGTTTCAAAGGATCAATAAACACAATACAAAAATGTAAGTCAATAATAGAACTGTTATAACAATATCAGATTTATCTCAGACCCTGCTCCAAAACCAGTATGGACAAAAAGATTACAAAGAAGGAAGATGTAATATTACAGTTTCTTCGCGCGTCACAAATATCAAGAACACAATAGCTGAAATCAAATGCCGGCACCACACCCAGTATTTTTCAAACTATAGGCGTTTATCACTCACCATATTCTGTGTCTCATTCTACAAACAACCACCTTTTTTTCATCTCTCCATCCTATACAACATATTACAAGAGATAAGCATCGGCAACATACTGCACCCTTATCTCATCACTTCGCAACAGGCTTAACGAATTGACTAGAAATATCACAACAGTTTGTTTGTCCAGAGCAGTATGAGCAAAGATACTACGAACCGCTTCGCTTTGTGGACGTAAATGTTTACTTGAGTATGTTGCTACTGTCTTCCAGTTTGACTTTTCCGTAAGTGTAAATACGGTTGACAGCGGACATCAAAGTTAGGTTCTTAAATGATGCTCTAAATAGTTATTTGCGTAACTGGATGGAATTTACAGTGGTTACTGCCTTTGAACTGATATTTATCTGCGATTGTAGCATTCTATGTGGCCATATTGAAACAGTTGCAAAATTAACAGCAAAATATGAATTAATTGTTAATCGGGAATGATGAAGTTTCCGGTAAATATTTATATTGAATGTACTTCTGCTTTCAAAATCGCACATTGTTCCACGGTGCTGGTGTATTATGTGTGTTTAGTGATATTTTCTCCCTGATGGACTTCAAAACACTGTAACAAATAATCGGATTTTCCTGCTATCTGACGTAAGTTAAATATCACATGTGTTTTCTACAACTTGTAATTACGTCAGTCAGTACACTTTACATCTAGCTGAAAGTAGTAGCACTAGTTTCTTCTCTCTCTCCTCATTCTCAAAAAGGAAATTACAATTGTAACTACTTTCCTCTTTATTTCCCCATTCTAATAAAAAAACCTATAGCATCGAAACTATACAGTATGTTTTACGTATCATTTAATTTTATTATTTCTGGAACAGTAATCTTTGATATGAACAATTTTTTTTTTACATGTATATAATTAAGAGAAAATAACTTGAAACTGCCGAATTTCTCTTTATTTTGCAAAGGTGTGATTTGAATGTTAACAATGTATTAAAGTAATTCTTTTAGTTGAAATATGTTTTTGACACATGAAGCTGAGAATTTGTTAATGGCAATAATATATATATATATGTAAATGGATTGCAATAAAATAGGTGTAGTTAACACACTAATACTTGTATTTGTGCAAACATTTCTGCAGGAAACATATTAAAGATGAGATAAATGAAAAGAAATATCTGTGCTTTGTAATTATTTTCTTGACCTGGACATAGGAAGCAAGAATGTTTTTAGAAATATTCTCTGTACTGTATAAAACATAAATGTGTGCACATGAAAGAACAAGTACACAGCAGCTACTCTGATATTGACAGATGGGTGAATTTTCATTCTTTTAGCATAATTTGGCGCCATATTATTGATATATTTAAGTGAACTGCATGTAGGTAGTTCCAACTGTTGTATTACTGAAACTATCG
Organism: Vandiemenella viatica; assembly: GCA_031002005.1. Taxonomy (NCBI): domain Eukaryota; kingdom Metazoa; phylum Arthropoda; class Insecta; order Orthoptera; family Morabidae; genus Vandiemenella; species Vandiemenella viatica. Next base: position 6,976,785 of record JARYHS010005557.1, on the reverse strand, counting down.
AGATGATGATTAGGAATGAAATTATCAATTTGAAATGTATGCGAGTCACAGTGATAATAGCCTATCATGAATATGAAATAGCATACAGACGACAGGGTTAGTGGAGATTGTGATTACTACATCCTCCATGCGAACTAATGACATCATAATACGGTTTGTTTTTACGACTGTATGTGAGCGCGACGTCACGATGACGTCACGTTAACAGTCGCGAGGCAGCGGTATCCCCATCTAGAATTAAACCCATAATACTTTGATATACCGGTACTGTAGTATTATTCCATATGCAGAAATGCATTTGCAGTGGAATTGCAATCTCCGGTTCATCCCTAATGCCTGTAATAATTCATTGTTCCAATATGCCATTAGATCTTTGAATGTAATTACGTAAAGATATCGTCTGTTTGCAGCCACATGGGACGGCGATGACGTGAGTGATGGTGGAGGTGGGGGTTCGCGTGGTGCGGGGACCCGACTGGCGCTGGGGCGAGCAGGACGGGGGCGAGGGACACGTGGGGACGGTGGTGGAGCTGGGACACCCCGGCTCGTCGTCCTCCCCCGACGGGACGGTCGTGGTGCACTGGGACGCGGGCGGACAGTCCAACTACCGTACCGGCTACCAGGGGGCCTACGACCTGCGCGTCGTCGACAACGCGCCCGCAGGTAAGTGTCTAATTTTGCTCCGTTTAGGAGTACTAGAATTTGATAATATTGGGTTGTAAGATCCACTCAAATTCCACATCAGCTGTCTCAGACAAAGATAATACTCTATTCCAAAGGCAGGCATCTCACAGTATGTACACGGCACTATTGTCGCACTAGTTATCGCACGAATATTAATCGTCCAGGGACCGTGATGACGTAGCCTTAATTGGATTAAATAATGCAAGTTTACATGTGTAGTTTCAGTTTTAGTTATTTTGGAGAATTAATCCAAGACAACTGACGTATCTTTCAAATCTCTTGCGCTGTTACCTTCACTGAAGAGAAAAGTGCTGCTGATTTTGTGAACTTGAAAAATTGATCAGATCTATCATTGAACCAGTGAATCTAAATATAATTTAAAATGTCTCGGCAACACCAGAGTGAAAGAAATGCTGTGAGACGATTTTTGAATGAAAAGGAAAAGCTTGTGGGAGTGCGTACGAGAAATATTAACTGTGGGAAAGAAATTAATCCAACTAAAAAAAAGGAGCATGTAAAACAGATGTCAGTAAGAAGCAACATTGTAATAGAACTGTGATCTCCAGTAGAACAGCAGGTCATATGTTTTTCTGACTATGTGGAATGGTGGTATTAAGGGAAGTTACATCAATAGAGACCAAAAGGAGTCTGGAGGTAGAGGTGTGTGGATCAAAACTGGTAATCCTGGGCGACCTATAGTTGCGGCATATGGATCGCCCACTGAAAGGATTTCAGCTTTTGTGGATCAACATCTCCAACCCTTTGTCCAAAATCTTCCCTCCTACGTGAAAGACACTCCACATTTCCTTGAACGCCTATCCACAATCCACACACCTCTACCTCCAGACTCCTTCCTGGTCTCAATTGATGAACTTCCCTTTGTACCAACATTCCACATAGTCAGGGCCTCAGTGCCCTAGAATACTACCTAGACCTACGATCGCCACATAGCCTGCCTAGTACATACTTCCTTTCAACCTTGGCCCATATAGTTCTCTCCAAAAATTTCTTTACCTTTAATTCTATAGTATATCACCAAATCCGCGGTACCGCCATGGGCACCCGCATGTCCCCATCCTATGCCAACTTATTCCTTGGTCGTCAGGAGGAACGTTTCCTGAACAACACTCCCTTAAAACCCACTGTGTGGTTGAGATACATAGATGATATATTTATGATCTGGACTCACAGCGAAAACTACCTCCTTGAATTTCTCCACTCCCTTAACAATAGCAACAATCCCATCAATTTCACTTGGACTTACTCCCGCCCACACATCACATTCCTCGATGTTGACATCGTGCTCAGGCACGGTGTCCTTCATACCGCAGTCCACATCAAACCCACTAATTTACAGCAGTATCTACACTTTGATAGCTGCCATCCATTCCAAACCAAACATTCCCTCCCATACAGTCGTGCCATCCATGGAATTCGCATTTGCTCTGATGCTTCCCAAATCACTCCAGGCAAATGCCGGGATGCTTCCTTCAAAAGGCCATGGCCGAATTCCTTCCCCATCCTTGCCCTCCATCCTTTCCCGTCTCTAAAGACCTCGCTGTTGAGAGATGTAAAGCACTTTAAAAAAAGCTCTGATGCTCATTCTCTACATCAATACTCACAAAACCTATCCCAAGCCCTTATTTCCCGTTGTTACCCCAGGGATCTTGTACATAAATAGATCTCCCGCGCGATCAACCACCCTCCACGTAACCACTCTCACTTGTCTCCTACAGAAACCAACCATAGCCCTGCCTTAGTCATTCAGTTCTCTCCTGGCCTCGAGTCCATCAACCATATCTTGCGACAGGAGTATGACTTCCTTCGCTCATTTCTGGAAATGCGTACTCTCTTACTCAAAATTCTACCCAATGTCCCTCGTGCATGTTTTAGCAGACCACCCAATCTTAAGAACATCTTAGTCCACAAACACCCTCCGTTAGACTCTCCAAAAGCACCATATGGATCTTATCCTTGTAATAGACCCCGCTGTAAAACCTGCAGCATGCTTCCACCCACCACTACATATTCCAATCCCACCACAGGGGAAACTTTCCCCATTATTGGACATGCCACCTGTTCAACCACTCATCTTATATACCAACTAACTTGCCGCTATTGCACCAGTTCTTACATAGGCCTCACCACACAGCAACTCTCTGTGAGAATGAATGGCCGCAGACAAACAGTCCACACCCGCAACCTGTACCTTCCAGTACCAGAACATGCCAATAGCCATGATTCCAACAACCTCAACGACTGTTTTACTGTGAGAGCAGTCAGAGTTTTCCCTGACAGCACCACTGCAGCAGAACTCCGGAGATGGGAACTAGCGTACCAGAATATCCTGGATACAAGACACCCACCTGGACTTAACCACCCTTAAAATCCAATTAACTCATCACTACCTTTTTTTTATTATTTTTCCCTTGTTTATACCGTACCCTTATTACATATGCTCATTTTACCATCGCCTGCAATATATTATCTCAGACATTGTATACCGATATCGATAGTCTACTCGTTAGCCGTTCCCCCACCCTCCCCCACTACTCGGTTAGCCATTAGAAACGTTCGTTGTGTACACAAGTTCTGAGCCTAATGGCCCATTTTTCTACTTGTGAACAAGGCAGATGCCGAAATGTTGCGTAGTTGTTTGTCAGCATAAGTGTTCCCTCTCATCGCATCCGTCCACTTTGGTATGTGGTGGGTTAATTTCCCTTTCTTTTCTTATTAATATTATATATTTTGTTGATAGTAATATTTTCGTAATTGTTTATTTTTCTATTGTCTTGGTGATTACCGCAGCATAGAGATTACAGCATGTACCTGATGTACCCCAGGTGCTACGCTTACCACTAATTAGGAAACCACTGCTCGCACAACATACTTGAGCACTATTTTGCCTCAGTGGCTGTTATGATTACTAGGACATTGAGCCTCCCTTAAAAAAGCATCTGCTTGTGATATTTGTTTTTATGCATGTATATTTACCACAAAAAATGTTTTGGTCGTATTGTCAATTTATTCTCTTTTCCTATTTGGTAATGTGTTACTTTGAACTAACAGGTGTGAACCATCCCAACATAAAGTGCGACGCGTGCGAGAAACACGGCATCCGGGGCATGCGCTGGAAGTGCGTGCAGTGCTACGACTACGACATCTGCACGCAGTGCTACATGGGCGACAAGCACGACACGGGCCACGTCTTCCAGAGGTTCGAAACCTCCATGTCCGTCGGGTGAGTGCGCTTCCTCAAATGAGTACTCGTCGGTCTCTTTGAAATGCCTGTGTAAACTGTCTTTGCAATTAACTAATTCTCTGTTTTTCAGTAGGGCTTTGCAATAAATTTTATTTGCCAGTCTTCAGTCATTATTTTAAGCAGCCACACCTAAAAAAATTAAAAAGAAAGAAATTAGTAGTGAGCTATCAAAGGAATGTACATTTTATTGGATACTTTGTAAGTAGTAAACTTTGCTTCTGCTGGTTGAAACTTCTAAAAGGTCCCAACAATTTTAATAATTTTGTAATTTGTTTCTAGACAAAAAGAGGATAATAAAAGCTAACTCACTTTTGTATGTTATTGGTGTACTTTCCATATCCTCTCTTCTTATGTTGACTTAAAGCATTTTTTGATAGCAGACTAAACTAAAGGTTGTAATATTCTTTTCTGTGAAAATAGCCCCACATAGTCCACCGTTGAGCTTCCTGGTCTCCTGCTCTTCCCACTATTCCCTTCATTATGTTATCAAAACAGTACACGTAATTCTAATATTTTCATTTATCCCCCTTCTCGAATATAGACACAGTAATACTGCTCTTTGAGTTGCCTGAAACATTTTTCTCTTTCCACTCGGACACTCTGTATAACAATTGTATTCCCACTACACCTGCTGATCTTATCGTGTGCACTCGTTCCTGCCACCTTTCATTTTTCTTGATGTATCTTCCTCTGTGTGTCATGTCTTCTACGAGGCTTGTCTCAAAAGTAAGTTACACTATTTTTTTATATTTGCACAGTTGGCAGGAGACTTCTGGGATTCGCAGGGAACTTTCGTCCGGGTGTGGTGGCAGCACTGTAAAATTCCTAAGAGGCCGCCATGACTCATTTGTCAGTTGCGATCAAGCCACTATGGAGCTACCACTTACTCCTACTGCCGATTGCGAAGTACGCAGTGTGATTCGTTTTTTAACGGCAAAAAATAAAAATGCCACTGAAATTCACCGTGAGTTGTGCAGTGTGTACGGTGAAAACGTTATGTCGAGGCCAATGGTTTCTCGTTGGCGCCAATCATTTATTGAAGGCAGGACAACAACACACGACGAACAATGAATCGGCCGCCCATCAACTTCACGGGCCCCGAACATTGTCAAAGAAGTCTGAAGAGTCGTCGACACCAATCGTCGCCTTACGCTCGACGACATTCATTCACAACTCCCGCCTAATGTTGAAATTAGCCGTGCATCGCTTCACAGAATCATTTCTGATGATCTGCATCTGTCCAAAGTGTGTGCAAGGTGGGTTCCACGGCTCCTTTCAGACCACTACAAAGAGCAGAGAGTTGACGCTGCTCTTCAATTTCTGCAGTTTTTTGAGGATGTAGGAGATGGCCTATTCGACCAAATTGTGACCGGGGATGAAACTTGGATCCATCACTGGACGCCTGAAACCAAAAGACAAAGCATGGTGTGGAAAGGGAAGGACGAGCAAACTCCAAAAAAGGCGAAAGTTGTGGAATCAGCTGGAAAGGTTATGGCGACGGTCTTCTGGGATTCAAAGGGGGTATTGCTGATCGACTACCTGCCACGTGGGACAACGATAACAGCTGAACGCTATTGTGAGGTGTTAAAGAAACTCAGGAGGGCGATCCAGAACCGAAGGAGGGGAAAGTTAATGAAAACAGTGTTTTTGTTCCACGACAACGCTCGTCCACACTCTGCTCGTCAAAATCAAGACTTGCTTGAAGAGTTTCGATGGGATGTTTTCGGACACCCACCATACTCCCCTGATCTCGCTCCAAGCGACTATCATCTGTTTCCACAGCTGAAACAACACCTTGGGGGAAGACGCTTCGCAAACGAAGAAACTCTCAAAGAAGAAGTTCAGACATGGCTAACCACTTTGGCGGCAGAATGGTATGACGCTGGATTAAAAAAACTTTTACCACGATACCAAAAATGTATTGAAATTCAAGGAGATTATGTAGAAAAATAACTAATATACGTAGTTTCACAAATATAACCTTTTAAACAAATTCTGGGCGTTATTTTTTTTTTTTTTTTAAGTGTAACTTACTTTTGAGACGACCCTCGTATAATCTGCAAAATAGGTGTTTGGCCAATTTTTGCTTTTCGTCCCACATTTAATAGGTCTTTAATACATTCCTCCCATAACTTCTTCAGTTCATTCATTTTCTCAACTACATTTTCACTATCAAACTTTTTCTCTTTCTTTGGTTCTGCTTTTCTACATGCAAAATTCCACCTTTCTCTCCTCTTTGTGCCAACATGCTCTCTTTTGCCTATTGAACTTCTATCACTGTTCTCGGTCCCACCCTGGGCTCATTCTCCGTCAGCTTTCACTCCCTGAGTCTACTTTCCTGCGTAGTCTATGCCCTTCTGTCTCTTTGCTCCTTCAAGCTGACCACCAGTAGTCGTCGGCCACCGTCACAGTTTTACGACAGTATAACTTTAATGTTGGTGACAACTTTTCTCATTTGTCTGTCTTATATCCGCATGGCTGGGGAAGAGTGTCTGACTCTTTGCCACCTGGTTATGACAAGGGATGGTTGACGTGGAAATCTTTGAACATGCTGAGATCAGGAGTGGGCAGATGCAAAGTGAATTTAGCAAGATGGGGCTATACTGAGATCAGTGATATCAAGTGCGACTGCGGTGAAGACCAGACTGTCCAGCACATGCTCCAGTGTCGACTGTGTCCAGCATCCTGCTCGGCAGCTGAACTGTATGATGCCTCAGAAAATGCACTGGAAGTGGCCAAGTTCTGGTCGATTATAATTTGATGATTGTGATTGTGTAACTGTATGTTTCTGATACGAAATAATAATAATATATCAAATAATAAGATAGTAAATAAGATAGGATAGGGAAAATAAACAGTTACCCGTCACTTACCACAGATGAAGGTAGGAGGGCGAGACACGTAAAAACACAAAAACAAAAGAATTACACAATATTTCGACTTTAGTCTTACTCATGTAGGAGGCGAGACATATGGCAGGGGGAAAGATGTGGTCACATCTGAGCCTGCCACATGAATCATGTGACGGGTTAGGATGTGACCACATCTTTCCCCCTGCCATATGTCTCGCTCCACATGACTAAGACTAAAGTCGAAATATTGTGCAATTCGTTTTTGTGTTTTTAAGTGTCTCGCCCTCCTGCCTTCATCTGTGGTAAGTGACGGGTAACTGTTTATTTTCCCTATCCTATCTTATTTTCAGTGCCTCGCGGCAGTTTCTTTGTTTCCTTTATCCAATAATATATCAAATAATAATCCATAAATGCCTATTTCCAATCTGTGGCAGTTGATCTTTTATGTTTGTTTCTTCTTCTTCCAGGGATTTCTTTCTTTTACAGAATTTCCCTGTGGTCGTATTACTTCCCCCCACATGGGAGTTGAGACCACCCATCAGGTCCTTCTCCATACACCCTGCATGTGGGGTATCTACTCCTTACGTGGAATTAGGCCTTGATACCTTTTACCTCATCATCTAACCCTTCCATCATCACTAATCAAACTCCATTCGTTTCTCAGTTCTTTTCAAATACAATGTAAAGCATTTTCTCGAGTCCTCTATGTTTTCTCCTCTCTGTCTTGTCTCTGCTAGTGTAACATCATCAAGTTTCCCCCCTTCCATAATATCTTTCATTTTTGCTGTTAACTTCCTGATGTTTAAAGTCCCAGTCCGTAAACTTCCTCGTAGTCCTTTTCTCTTTCCTGATTGGTTACCCCTTTAATTGAGTCCCTTTTCGAGATTTGTTCCGTGATAAAAAGCACCCGTTGGATCGACCGTACCAAATGTGGTGGATAAATGGTAGCGTTCTGGCCTCCCATTGAGGAGTATGCGGGTTCCAACCCCTATACGGCCATCCACATTTCCCCAAATCACTGCAGCCAATGCAGGGATAGTTCCTTCATAAGTCCATTACTGAATTTCTTCCTGTTCCTTGTCTGAAGCTCTTTCACACTTCTAATGACCTGATCAATGAGGTGTAAACCTAGAAAAAAAATGAATCCACTCCACTGACTTGCTGGTCCTACCATCAATGATTCCTGTAGGACTTTCACACTTACTGTAGTGGAATATACAGTTTTCCGTTGTGTTTCACCCCTACTGCTAAACCATACGTCATGATGTTTCATGTGTCACACAACCCTGTGGAGAGCTTGGCCTTTATAAGTAAAATATTAATGCAAGGCTTTTCTGTGATGAGGGATTTTATGAAGATTATTTTGAAAACATGTCACCCCCAAATGCAGGTGATGCTCTAAGCTAAGAAAAAAGAGACGAAAATTAGTACATGCATTCCATCACTTGTGGGGTATGATGGAATTGTTCTTTCTAAAGGCCACAGTCAAATTTCTTATTATTTTTTGGCCCCAATCCTCGCAATTGACCTTGAAAAATCTTAAAGCCCACTCCAACATCCCTCCTTCCTCCCTAAAAAATGTTTATGTTGAATCGTGTCTGATAATGATGCATGTTAAATTGTAAATCTTTGTATCAAGAAAAATAAAATATACTCACTACTCACTGAAGAGAGTAGCCTATCCTGAGGTGGTAGCCATGTGTAAGTTATCTTGACGCTGAATGAGGAAATCTGCCCAAATTCCCCTCTTTCAACACGTGTAAGCCGTTTGCTCTGATAAACAAATTTAGGATATTTTGACATAGTCTAGAAATGAAAAGCTCACTGTTCTGGTAGAAATAATATTGAATTTAATTAATAATGTTAATTGGCACAACTTCTAAGAAACTTTGACCCAAGTTTCCCATACATTTCACAAACTATATTGACTTTTGTACAAAGAGGCTCTACTCGTGGCATACAACCTCCTCCAAGCGGCATGACACAGTGACTACCTTGCACCCATCCATCCCACAATGCCGGCACCCAAACAACAACCGCTGCACTGCCCAGTGTCAAACAGTGTTACACAACTCAGATAACAACGCTATGCTACGCCAGTTACTAAACAAACCCGACAATATTACAAATTAAGTTACAAACATTATTGCAGTATTCACAATACCTATAACTAATAAATGCTATAGAATTCAGTATTAATAATAATAAAAAATGATTGGGAGAGGGTTTAGTGCCAATGTCACAAAATACAAAAACTCAATAGGCCTATTGTCGGCTGTTCCCATCTTTGAGAAAATATACTAAGGCAGGGTACAGGAAAAATAACCCACCACTTATTAAAGTTAAGGGCTGCGTCAAGTGTACAGAACATGAAACCACGAGACTAAACCAGACTGTTTGTGTTTGGTTTGTTTGTTGTATACTCATAATGGCCCTCCAGTCTTAAAGAAAACAAGATTTTTGTGGCTGGTACCTTTGCGAGCTCAGACAGATATTTTTGTTTTCTTGAAGAACCGAAACAAAACTAAATTTTCTGAGATTGAGGCCCGGGGGTTGTCTGGTATCCAGAATGTGTCACTAGGCCGGTTCCCACCTTCAGAATTCTGATGGGGTTGTGTTTTCATGGTGACTATGAAGAAGCTATGGAATTTATGAGAGCTGGCATGGATAGAAATAGGGTTGAATATATTTGGAAGTAAATGGTTAGTCTGTAGTCATTCATCCTGATGGATAACTGATTCGTGGAGAGGCTGATAGCAATGGTATAAGAGGTGGGACGTGGTACAGGTGCATATCCTATGATAGGTTAGGTTTTGCAAGTGGTAGGTTACAATAGCTTGTTAATGGTTGGATGTATATTGCACGTTTTGTGAGGTCAGTTACAACTAAAAAGAGTTGTAGTTTGGTTTGGGAAGATTAGGGAGTTTGTACTCGTTCACAAGTATATTATTTAGTTTGTGGGCCTCCTAAAGGTGATGCAGTGTGTTCTAGGAAGGATAGTGGGGAGAATGTTGTTGCCCTCCTCTTTTAACTTTCATGAGTGGTAGAAATTTTTCTATATAAATATAACCCCATGCCATTTCTTCCATTCCATTGCTTCTGAAATCATTGTATCAAATAGTTTATTTAATACACCTGTTCAAAGATATGTGTATTGAGTATATTCTTTAATGCTGGAGGGACGGTTGTGGACATCACACTCACTGATGGATACACCACAACTCCTTTCCTAGTGTAGTGAAAACCTGTTTGATTAGAGGTCACTGAAAATGCTTTTTCTAACATAACTGCAGCTTCTCCTGCTCTACTCATGATTTGATTGTGTGTTGGTGGTATAACTAGTGTTCTAAAAAAACAGTTTTTTTCTGATGTGAAAAAAAAACATGAAAAAAAAACTGTGAAATAAAACATGTTTTTTTTTCTGGGACATGTTTTTTTTCATAACTACTAAATTTCAAATTTTTAAGGCATTTATCGTTTAATATGACTGTTTTAGAGTTTATACTAAGTACTTATCTTACTTTTAAATCTACTATATCTTTCTGGTTCAATAGAAAAAAAAATTTACAAAAATATTGGTAACGTTGACTGAAATTTTCTTTTACGAATGGGGACTTCCCGAAAAGGCTAGGTTGCGCGAGAAGGAATCCCTGTTCCCCATTGTTTGGATTGAAACTCACTATTTGAACTAGTGCTGCCAGGCCCTACAAATTTATCTGTAGACCTACGAATCTTTTCAAAAAATTAGGAAATTTAACTACGGTTTTTTGCCTCTTTTTATTACTTGTTGTGCTTTCCTTATATTCGTATACTTGTTAAACTCGCAGCGTATAGTGATACTGAGTCATTAAATTGTCAGTAATTATGAATAATTTCCTTGCAACCGTTGGTGTAAACCAAGGACTGAAAACAAATAAAGCTCCTATTTTGTATGATAATAGATTTAAATTCAAACTTAAAAGACCGTAATACAGAACTTTTGGCGCAGTCTTCATTCACAGTGTGTACTTTGCTCACAATTTAAAATTGCAATCTTAAAAGCTTTTGCATGCAATACAACCAGTAAAAGAAAATGTAACTATTTCTGAAGTTATGGCTCTAGAGGGGACAGAAGAAGAAACAGAATATTCCAACTACGACCGAACTAGTGTTGGTAGTACTGATACTAGTGAATGTGGTACCAACATAGAAGATGAATAAAAAATTATGTTACCTATATAGAAAACATTTATGAATCATTATGTAAGATATTATATGATTTAGTAAGGTTTAAAACACACATGTAAAATGTAAGTTCCATAAATAAAACTATAATTTATCAAATATATTCAGGGTGGCCACAGACCTGGAAAACCTGGAAAATATGGAATTATCAGGGAATTTAAAGCCACCTTGAAATATCATGGAAATATCAGGGAATCCAAGTAATTTAAAAAATTATCAGGGAATTTTAATTGCAACAACCCAAAATTTGATAATTTTTTAATAATTTATTTTAATATTGAACTTTTGCATTAAATAATTCAGCTTATATATTTTTGACATAAAATAGCCAACAAATGCTGCCATTTACAATAGCATCTTGTCTTGTGCCTCATCGAGATACGACGACAAGGTGTTCGTGTGCGAGCGCTAACATGAACTCTCTCTGGAACTCAGCATTTGAAATTATATTTAAAAAAAGGTTAATGACATCTAAACTCAGAAGTTATATTTTTTACTGAATAAAACAGCAATCGTAGAGGAGTAAGTATATAAAGATGTTTTTATATTTCACTAAACAGTTTTACAATTTCAAGCAAAGTGTGAAACAGGTGTTCCAAAATTGAATTTGTAGAGAGTCTTCGAAGTCCTTTAGAATGTCACAAGCTGGTTTTGAACTTCTTCTGAAAAAATTGAACCTTTAATATCAAAACAAATGCCTAGATTCAAGATACTTCAAGATACCAATGCCAGCAAAAATGTGAATAGCGTTAATTATACGGCTTTATAACTTTTTTGTATTAATGATATAAGGTGAATTAAAGCAGGAACAAAATAATACGTAAGATCCTAAATAGGTAGGATTTGTAAAGTTTTGCGTCATTCAGAGCTTTTTCAAATGCTGAATCGATGTGATAGTATAAACATCGTGCTCGTGCCTTTGACTTGCTCCAAATAAACCGCTGCCAAGGCAAGCGGCACAGGCAAGCAACCACACAAAGTGAACCAACACGATTGCATGGTTTATAAAAACTCGTGTTCATGTTGTCTTGCGTAGACTCGCGGAAACTTACGCGAAAGTGTTAACTCGGCAACAGAAAAAATTGAAAATGGAACAAAAAAAAAGCTACAATAACTGAACCAGAAGATTTGAAAAGAAAAGTGTAGCAAATGAAAAATGGCTAAAAAAGCTAAGCTGTTGACTGAGTCAAGTTACTGATTAACAATTTAAAAATCTTCAATTACTTTATACACCAAATATTGAAACATTACTAATTAGTTTAAGTTCATATTAGTCATTTGATCTATCTTATTTTTGTGCTACTCATTTTTTAATATGCTTCATAAGATTACAAAATTAGTTATAAAATATTCAAATAAACATTCTTAAACATGAATTAAATGTTCTCGGGTTACACGTTTCTTTTTCTAATTTTTTGAGTTTTATACCAGATTTAATTATTTAGAATCAAAATTTAATTAAAACTTTAAATATCTTAACCATGCAAATAAAGTTTCTAAATCAGGGAAAAATTTGGCAAATTTCTCTGGAAAACCTGGAAATATCAGGGAATTTTTAAATCATTACCTTGTGGCCACCCTGATATTGTTTTCTGAAAAAAAAAAAAATTTAGAAAAAAAACAAGGGTGCTAGGTATTTTTTTCATGTTTTTTTTTTCACAAATCTGAAGGAAAAAATCATCTTTTTTTTCAGTTTGCAACACTAGGTATAACCAAATGGCAGGCTGGGCTCAGCCAAGCATGCAGCTAGCCTAAAAACCATTCGAAATCCAACTCACAGGTGTAAAGAGTGGGGGCATTATTGTGTGCAATGCTCCTTCACATAAAAACTGTGTTGCATTAGTTAAAAGACTTTGCACCATCCTTATCTATTAGAGTGACTTCATCACATGCACTGAACCTTTAGAATGGACAGGCAACAATGCTGAAGAACCAGATGGAGTGGGCTGGATGGGAGAGGGAAGCTGAAGAAAAAAAAGGATCTGATGAAGAAATCCCTCAGCTGCCACAACATTAAGCTCAACCCAAGCTTCAGAACAAACTATTAGCCTTTACAAAATAAGACTTCCCCTTCAGCTACAGCAGGGGATGTGGCACCATATATTCCCTTACATCTTGACCATTTTGATAAAATTGTACACTGTGCAGTGATAAAATTCTTTGATATGTATGGTTTTACACCAGATGAAAGCACCGAGCATGGTGGTGTAACGGCTAGCGTTCTGGCCTCGCATTCAGGAGGACGGTGGTTCGAATCCCCGTTCGGGCATTCAGATTTGGGTTTTCCATGGTTTCCCAAAACACTCCAGGCAAATGCTGGGATGCTTCCTTTAAAAGGCCATGGCCGAATTCCTTCCCATTCCTTGGCCCCCATCCTTTCCCGTCTCTAAAGACCTCGCTGTTAAGAGACGTTATGCAGTTTAAAAAAAAACAGATGAAAGTAACTAAAATTCCTTTAAGTTTATGGAAATTGTTCTCCATTATTTGCACTAGTTAGAAAATTGGCTGCCTAATTTAAGTGTGGGTGAATGTGGAAGTAAAAGTACGAGTTGTTAGCGATGGTTTAAAACGAGGAGGTACTGACTCACCTTTGTACACTGAAGTAGTAAGATTCAAATACTCGGATGGCAGTGACATCGCGCAAGAAACGTGTAAATGTTCTGTGCAGTGTTCGGGATTTCATTTGTACTCTCGGGAGTCGTGCGAAAGGTTTTCTGACGTGATAATCATCACAACACACAAATTAACTTACCTCGAGCTCAGAGTGGTGACTAGGGGCATTCCATTTCGTAAATTGTTCGTGAATTCGTCATTCTGTGATCCACAGTGTCGAGAGTGTGCGGCATCACTACACAGTGGCTGACCACATCTGCTTAGGGATGTGGCAGCAGAAGACACACCTTGTCTTTGCCAGCAAAACATCATCAGTTACAGTGCCTTTCCTAGGTTTGTGGCTCCTAGATGACTAGAAAAAGGTTGCACGGACAGATGAGTAACGATTCCAGTTGGTAAGAACTGACGGCAGGGTTCGAGGGTGGCATATACCCGGGTCGTCGGGACGGCACTGTGGCTCCGTCCTGTGTTTACGTGGCCTCTCGTCTAATTGAACCAACCATTAACTTTAATTCTGTTTGCTGCTATTCGTGGCTTTCATGTTCCCAAACAACAGCAGAATCTGCTATAACTATTATTATTATTCTGCGATTCATTAAAACTGGGTGGCAGAGGGTGCATTGCGCCTATCTTAATGTGTAACCATTTGCATCGGAAGGGATATACGGGATATGACAGGAGGTGCCCGTGGGCTGTTTTAAGGAACCATCCTGACATTCTCCTGGAGCGATCTGGGAAACCGTGCAAAACTCAGATCGGATGGTCAGAGCAGTTTATTGAGAACTTGTAAGACCCAAGGCTGATACCGGGGCTGTAGTATCGCCTTAGCGCCTCAAACTTGAAGGAAAATTCTATGCAATTTTCAGAAAACAATTTGAATATGACCACGTAGCCTAATAGAAACTCAACTTAAATGCTTGGAGGTCGCCACTAGATCTGTTTCTAAACCACAAATCTAGAAAAGGTTCCAAAATAACTACTAAATCACAAAAGTTCACTTCCAGAAAATTCAAAGTTTTATTTTCAAAGTCATATTTACTAAAATTTTGCATTTAACAGTTGAGGAGGTAAATCGAAAACTCTTTTCCAAAATATTGAAGATTGTGGAAAGAAATTTTACCGAACCAAACCCCTTTTGTAAATTTAAAAGTTCATGTTAACTGTTATCCTCACAGGCTATCACACCAAAGTCCCAATTTGGCCGACTCGGTAGCTTCACCTTCAACAGATTTCCTACCTGCCCCGACAAAAGACTGACGCAGGCTCACTCACATAATACTCCCAGGATACAGAAAGACGAAATCAAACGAAAGAAGACGAAAGACCAGGCCACATGTAAGCACGAGTTTATATAGGTTCAATGACGTCACAGCCGAAACACAACTTTCTACTGCGGCCTAGCCAAAATATGACCCAGCAAATTAAATGAACAAGAGAATAAAAAGCAATTAAAGTCTGACAGTGTTTAGACCTATTTAATAGAAGATCAATGGATATTTAGTGAGTATTTTTAAGTGATTAGTTTTAAATGTCTTGTTCAACCTTCGCGTAGTGACACATTCTAATGCAATCGGGGAAAATCCCTACGTGTTCTGGATTTTTACGCGCGTCAACAACAATTTACTTTCAAAAACTTAATTACTAGACAAATGTTTAAACTTTTTACCAAAACCATTATATGTGCATAATTGTCTTAATTAGGGCTATCTACTAATATAAATTTCAAATTAATATTCCTTTTAATTAAAAAGTTCATTATTTTCTCTTAATTAAAATTGCTAATTAAACTTTGCCAAATTATTTAATTTTACTGCCAAAATATCGGGAACAATGCTGACTATAGCTGGTGATAAAAGTTCAGCTGTCGCTTTACTCGATTTAAAGTTATTACAAATCTTAGACTTCTTACTTTTATGATCGCGTGTTTCAAAGCTTTAACAAACCAGAATATCTCTTAAAATAAACATTTCACGATATGATAAATACACTTTAAAATGAATTTTATGGCGAATTGTCACTGTGGTAAAGATTACAGGAAAATTCCTTAAAGTTGAAAACTACTCTTCTCAAAATTTCCAAGTCCAGCCTAAGCAAAACTAGAATTTGCCAAAATTCTAAGGTTCTTACAAACTACTTCTATCAGATTCAAAGTTTTCTCAGTAGATAAATCCTTCCTATTCCGTTCCCTTATCGCTCCTGAAAAAAATGAGTTTAGAAAAGAATCAGTTCTGGCCCTGATATCTCTTATCTTACTTTCTGGTTCATTTCTAGATATGAAGGTTGCTGGTAGTGATATATGTTTGCTGTCATCCTGGAAGAGGTCAGTCATTAATTTTCCAATTGGCCTCTGCCCAGGTCTTCCAACTCATTCAACATCGTACTTGCACTTTCCGTCCAGCCATGTATACCTGTCACGAATGGGGC
Organism: Vandiemenella viatica; assembly: GCA_031002005.1. Lineage (NCBI taxonomy): Eukaryota > Metazoa > Arthropoda > Insecta > Orthoptera > Morabidae > Vandiemenella > Vandiemenella viatica. The sequence goes on along the minus strand of JARYHS010005557.1, from coordinate 6,960,726 downwards.
AGCTCTTCTTTGGACTTTCTCCAATGTCTCCATTAGTTCCTTTTGATAGGGGCCCCATACAGAACAACAGTATTCTAAGTGAGGACACACCAGAGCTCTCTATGCAATCGATTTAACTTCTGTCCTACACTGTTTTAAATTACGACTTCATAATCAGAACATATGATTTGTTTTCCCAATTACCTTCTCAATACGTTCATTCCACAGCAAATTACTATGAATTGTTACGCATCGGTATTTAGTGGAATGTACTGTTCTGAGGATAGTGCCATTAATTGTATATTCAAAGTTAAATGGTGACACCTTTTTACTTATATGCAAGACTTGGAATTTTTTAGCATGTATCTCCAGCTGCCAGTCTTTGCACCACGCGATTATTTTCATAACATCGGCTTGTGACAAAGCGTAGTCGTTCTGGGATTTTATTTCACAATAAACAATGGTATCATCGGTAAATAGTGTTTTCTTTCTGGACGACAATTCCACTGAATGATTTGTCTACCTAGATCAAACATATCTGAGACGTGACTGAAATGTCAGTGCATGCACAATGTCCTGCCCTGGCAACACTTTTGTAATTATGGATGGTTGTGAAGGAAGTATGAATATTTCTTTAGGGAATTTCGACAACTCGTTGAGTCAATGCTGCGATTAGTTGTTGCACTTAGCTGGGCAAAATGGGATGCCACACGATATTAGGAGGTATCCTATGTGTTTTTGACTCTTCAGTGTACTTTTGTTATATTAGGAGTGGGCTATGTCAACTGAAGTTGTAGATAAGCGCGGATATTCATTGTTGGGCAGTTTGGATACACATACAGTAATCCTGACTTCCTGATAGGCTTTTGATGTCTGTTTAAAAGCACACATCTTCTGCATAGTTTCAGAATTGTATACCTTCATCATGTAGGTTTGTAGCCTGTGATTCAAATCAAGTATTAAGAGGTTTTTCTGCCTTGCTGTCATCATGCAATGAATGGCTACCAATAAATGACTTGCACTAAGGGTGTTGAAGCATAACAGATTATTTAATGTCTAACTAGAACAGCAAGTCACTTTTATAATTTGATACAGTAGTAACGTGAATTTACAGATAAAGTTAATCCAGTCATTGCTAAAAGTAATAGCAAATTAAAGGTAAATGAATCAATATTTTAACAGGTAGTTTATCGATTGACACTGGTTTAATTAAACTTTTTTCACTATTTATCTGCCATAACTAGATATTTACTTTAAACAGTTGATCTGAAAGAAGGAGGCCTGAATTTAAAATAGTCATTTATAGCCATTAATGATCTTAAGATATTTACTTTAAACAGTTGATCTGAAAGAAGGAGGCCTGAATTTAAAATAGTCATTTATAGCCATTAATGATCTTAAGTTACAGTGCTAATTAACATTTCAGTAATTATAAATGATTTCATGTTCGTTCTAAATGTTTCACATGATACGAAATTTGATTTGTACTTTTTAACCAAGCTGTGTAAATATATTATATCTGTATTAGTTGATATTCACTTGTGCTAAACATATATATTCTATATGGAAAAAAAGAGAATCTTTTTGTATTCACCACTTTATGACTGATCTCTCTTCAGTTTTATTGGCTGTACAGCACAAACTGAAGTGTTACCTATTATTATATTAGCATAAAGCCACGAAAATGCCACCAGTTGCTTGAAAGTTTTTATTCTTTAAAACTTTACTGCAGTTTCGACAAATACAGGTTTGTCTTCTTCAGAAGTATGACACGTTAAAATTACATAGGCGGAAGCATTATCACAATTCAGCCACTTTCGTGTGAAAGTTGCACATCATCACGATTCTTCCTTCCGTCTACTAGACGAAGCGGGCGAATTCCGCCAACTCATGCAGTAAAGTTTTATAGAATAAAAACTTTTAAGCAACTGGTGGCGTTTTTGTGGCTTTATTCTAATATAAAATTTTTTACCGTTGCTGACACGCAGCTATGCTCAAGATGTTACCTATTAGCCTGTGTTGACGATCTTTGTGGTTGCAGTGAAACTAAATGCTAATATTAGATTAAATTAACTATGCACAGTAACTAAGACAAAATAATTGACTATTCAAACTGATTTGTAGAAAAATAAATAGAAATTTATACATTTATTTAAGGCCAGTTTGAATTTACGAGGGTTATTCCAAAACTAAGGTCCCATTCGCTATAACTATTTGAATTGGGCGCCAAGGACAAAACACGCATGCGCGCCGACTCCCGGCATGCCTTGCGCGTCAAGCGCCACCATTAGCGTTGTTACTGTTGCTGTGTGCTGTTTGTAGTGTCAGTTCACAATGTTTAAGACAATTTATCGGCCCGCCGATTGTGAAGTGAGGCCAGTGATACGGTTTTTGTCTGCAAGAAACGTTTCAGCGGCAGAAATTCATCGGCAGATTACTGAAGTTTACGGTCCTAACATAATGAGTGACAGTAAAGTGCGCAAGTGGGTGCGAGCTTTTAATGAACGACGGGAAAATGTGCATGATGAACCACGGTCTGGCCGACCATCAGTGATTTCAGAAGATTTGGTCAATGCGGTTGACCAAAAAATTCGTGAAGATCGACGATTCACTATTTCAGATCTCGAAATACTCGTACGAGTAGATTTCCCGAATATGAGTAGAACGACTTTGTGCAGAATTGTGTCTGAACATTTGAATTTTCACAAATTGTGTGCCCGTTGGGTTCCCAGGCAGTTAAAAACTGGTTATCTTCGCAGGCGGCCGATTTCTACGACTTAGGCATTCAAAAGCTTGTTGAACGATGTGACAAATGTTTAAATAAGCATGGAAATTATGTAGAAAAATAGAGAAATATGCAAGGAATGTAAATAAAACAATTGTTTTTGAAAAAAAAATTTTTTTTTTTTTTTTAACCGGACCTTACTTTTGGAATAACCCTCGTATTTAAATGTTTTAAACTTTTACTGCTGTATGTCTGTAACTGCTATTCCCACGTTACAGGACAGACATGTCGCTGAGGAAGCGTGGGGTGAAGATACAGCTGTGGGGTATATTTGTCGGGGCTAAGGTTGTGCGTGGTCCCAGTTGGGACTGGGGCAACCAGGACGGCGGAGAAGGTGAGTCGTCGCAGGGATGAAACTCGCGCAGTTTCAACAAATTTTGGCATGCGTGTTTTTGAGGTCAACAGTGTCGCACTAATTGTAGATACTTGCCATAACTGAATTTGTTGAATACACAATACCAGTAGCAGATTAAATTTGTAAATCCATGCAGTTGCCAACTTCATAGATTAAAAAAAAAACACCCAAGATATAACAAAAATTTAAATTACATGGAAAAGAAAGGGAGTGGCTGCGTCCAACGCAAGTCTTGCGCGAGACCAGCTACCTCTCTGTTAACTTGAAAAAGGGGATTTTCACCCGAAATATTGTTTTTTTCTTTGTTTATGTGTTGTGTTGTTTTGCTGCTGCCCTCCTCCCTTCAACTTTGGTGAGTGTTGGGTGTATTTTCCCTTTCTTTTCCATGTAAATATTGCATCCTTTCATTGTTACCGGCGCTAATGACCCCGTCATCGACGCGCCCTAAAACCCCAATAACAACAACACAACAACATCATTGTTATCTAAAAATTTAAATTAGCTAGACAACTTGTACAAACTCCTTTTCTGCCTACCTAAATTATGTTTGCATCATTTGATTAGAGATAACATGGTGCCAGCTACTAAAATATTCCATTCAATTTATGCCTCTTATGGATTGTTTATTTCATTCAAATGTATACTGGTATAAATCTGTAAGCAAGCTGTGTCTGTATGAAGATTTAAAATGGCAACAAGCAAATTGGATGGTGATTTCGAATTTTTCGAGCTAATGGTCCAGATTAAAATCTGCAGAAATAACTTATGGCTTAATATACCAAGAAATGGGGCAATAAATTAAATTCATTTTGAGTTAAGAAGTATGCGCACAGATCACTGTATTTGAGATGAGTACTCCTTTCAAAAAAACATTGACAAAAGATTTCACTACAATCGTGCATACATTCTGTTTTATTTTGAACTTCAATTACTTAGTACACTAAATTAACAGAATATTCGAATCAAACATAATAAGACTCTTAAAATGAATACAGTAAAAGCTCCTTATTGATGGTGAATATGTTCCATAAATATGCCGTGAATATGGAATTGCACTTTTTATGGAATATAGCAGATGCGATCCAAGGTTAAAAAAAAAATTATCAAAAAAATCAATATATTAAGAGATTTTAAGCAACATGTTTTAATTATTATTGTCAGGCTTAGGCAATGTTTTTAAGAATTTAGTAATTTTTTTGTGTTTTACCACTTTTAAAAGGTTTTTCAATTCTGATTGATATTCATCTGTGACATTAACAATTTGTCTTTTAAAAATAAGACTTCTTTCCGGTGATAGATCAATTTTCATGAAGAAATCACAAAGCTCATTTGCATGCGTAGACCTTCACTCAGGTTTTTTTTTTTTTTAAATTAAATGTAATCTATACTGTTATTATTACTCCGCAATTCGCTAAAAGTGTGTGGTGGAGGGTGCATTGCACCTCTCCGGGGAGGTAATGGTTTGGTAGGGATATAACGGGATATGGCAGGAGGTGCCCATGGGCTATTGTGAGAAACCATCCCAGCATTCCCATGGAGCGATCTGGGGAAACCATGGAAAACCCTGATCAGGATGGCCGGAGTACTTTATCGAAAGCTACTCCTGTAGGATTTTATGTTTAGTCGCCCGGTAAATCCTTTCTATTCCACTCCCTAATCGCTCGTGGAAAAAATGAGTACAGAAATGAATCGGTTCTGGCCCTGATTTCTCTTATCTTATTTTCGCAATCATTCCGGGATATGAATGTTGCTGGTAGCAATATTTGTTTACTGTCATTCCGAAATACGTCAGTCGAGAATTTTTCAATTAGCTTCTGTCGAGAGCAACGCCTTCGGTGCTCCAGGTTTTCCCAACCTAACTCCTTCAACATGGCACTTACGCTTTCCCTCCAACTATATATACCTGTCACGAATCGGGCAGCTCTTCTTTGGACCATCTCTAATGCCTCCATTAATCCCTTTTGATGGGGACCCCATACAGAGCAACAATATTCTAAGTGAGGCCGCATTAGTGACTTGTATGCAATCGATTTAACTTCCGGAGTGCATTGTTTTAAATTACGACCTAGAAATCAAAGCATACGATTTGCTTTCCCAATTACATTCCCGATATGCTCATTCCACGACAAATTATTACGAATTGTTACCCCTAGGTATTTAGCGGAATCTACCGTTCTAAGGACAGTACCATTAATAGTATATTCAAAGCTAAATGGTGTCACCTTTTTACTTACACGCATGACTTGGCAATTTTTAGCGTTTAACTCCAACTGCCAATCTTAACACCACACAATTATTTTCATAATATCGTCTTGTAACAAAGCACAATCGTCCTGGGTTGTGATTTCACGAAAAAATAATAGCATCATCGGCAAATAATCTTTTCATCCCCCTTATCGCACAAATCATTAATGTATATGAGAAACAACAGAGGCCCTATCATGCTTCCCTGAGAAACCCCGGACTTCACTTCAGTAAATGATGAACGCTCACCGTCGAGAACTACACGCTATGTTCTGCCCTCCAGAAAGTCTGCAACCCGGTCGCATATTTGTCTAGATATGCCAAAACCGCGAAGTTTCCTAAGTAACCTTGTGTGATGCAGCGTCAAAAGCTTTTTTAAAGTCTAATACAACTAAATCAACCTGGGATTGCTCATCTATAATACGGCTCAAGTCGTGAATTAAAAGAGCAAGTTGTGTTTCACAGCATTGGCCTTTTCGGAATCCATGTTGATTTGGGTTTAAAAGCTTACCTTCATCCAAAAACCGCATGACATTTGAATAGATGATGTGTTCTAAAATCTTGCAAAATATTGAGGTTAACGAGATCAGCCTATAATTTTGAGGATCATTAACATTCCCATTGTTAAACACTGGACTTACGTTGGCAGTCTTCCATTTGTCTGGTATTTTTCCTTGATCCAAGGAGGCTGTATATAATTTCATTAAATATGGCGCAATTTTCTTTGCATACCTAGAGTAGAATCTTGTAGGAATACCATCTGGTCCGGGAGCCTTATTGGGATTTACATTCATAAGCAGTTTAGTTATTCCCTCGACATCGAGAACGAGATCATTCATAATTTTGTTGGTACGATTGTTAAATATCGGAATCTCCTCGGAATTTTCTGTTGTGAAAACTTTTTTAAATACATTATTTAAAATTTCTGCTTTTTCTGCGCTAGTTTCTGATAATTCCCCATTTTCCTTAATCAACGACGGCATGACCTTACGAGAGCCTCTTATTAATTTGACATATGAATAGAACTGTTTTGGATTAGTAATCAGATCTTCGGATAAATTTCTGACTTGGAATTCTTTAAATGCATCGCGCATTGCCTTATGCACTTCCGCTCGCAACTGGACTAATTTAGCGTGATTAGACAAGTCCTCCAATTTCTTTACTGTGGTATGTAAATGCCTTTGCCTCCTGAGCAAACGTTTCACTTCCCTATTGAACCACGGAAAGTTCTTACTAACCTTAATAAACTTCGTGGGAACAAATTGATTTAAGCCGGTCCATATAATTTTTTTTTAATCAAACCAAAGTTCCTAAACATTTGTATTTATCATTTCAGTGCTTGTTGAAGCCTCTTCTTCAATGGGTCGAGGATTTATTTAACATTTCCTCCAAGTCGATTTCAGTCAAATCGTCATCTTGTGATTCTAGCAACTCCTGAATGTCACTTGATTCTATCTGTTCAAAACCATCTTGTCCTTTTCCATTCACAACTTAAGCAATGTTTGCAGTTAAAGTTTAAATTTTCATGGATTCTCCATCATTTCTGACAGTGAGATCAGGCCACTGTTCTCTCAAGCATCAAAGTGTGTGGCTTCAGTTTGTAACAACCCTCATACCTGAATTTTGAATAGTATTGTACTGTATGGAGTATTTGTAGTGAGCTAAAGTTTGCTTGAATATGATCTGGTATGTTTGTTTTGTAATTTCTTGTAAACCAGTGTATATAGACTTTGTTTTATGAAAGAAAATTATTTAAAGTCCATTTAATATGTTTAAGAACCGAATGGTGCGAGAGAATTTCTTAAATGTTTGTAATTCCATGTATTAATACAAGTTATAATGTCTACAGGACAATTTTCTACAGTTTGAGATGATTTCTGTAAATAATTTTGTATTTAAGTATCTCTAATTACCATTTCTGATCATTTTGCAGTGTTGTTAAGTAATTTTGTATTAATTCCGATTGTTTGAGTGATTGTTAATGTTCAAGAAATATTGGGCGGATGCCTTTGAAGAATTCTCGTAATTTCGATAGAGACTATATAAACAGATCGGCTGGACAGAGCAGTTAGTTGACTTCATTCAGTTTTACAGAGAGATTCATCCAGTTAGTTCACAGAGATTTTATTTGCAACGGCTGAGAAGTGCATCTCTGTATTGTATCTATGCTTGTGAATATCGCTGACTTCGTTTTGAGCAAATAAACAAATCTTCAACATAACCTTTTGGTGGACTTTTTAATTAATCAATATATATAAATTAAACCACCGGAGAACCTAATAAGTTCTTGGAACGATTCATTTATAGCAACAATGCATTTTGCTATGTCAAAATTTTTCCAGCATTGCATTACATTCATATCAGGATTGCATTCCTTGGTATCCAGCATGATTTTGAAGATTTATCTAAGGTAATAGAGTCCTGGATTATTCCTTGGTCCATAGGTTAAAGTATAGCTGTTGTGTTAGAAGGTGAGAATATCACCCTTATATTTGGATGCATAGTTTCAACCTCACTAGAATGACCTGGGGCATTTTCAGAAACTAAAATGGCCTTAAAGTCTAAATTATTTTTCTTTAAATATGTTTCATTTTCAAGAACAAAACAATTCTGAAACCAGTCACAGAAAATAACACTTGTAACCCACACTTTTTTATTTTCATGCCAAAAGTCTGGCAGGTTGTCCTTGTTTTGATTTTTCTAAGCATGGGATTTAAAGATCTGTAAAGCATTAACACAATCACCTGATGTGTTAGAATACGGCAGCAGTTTAACTCTATATTTTGCTGCCTTGAAACCAGAGGCACACTTTCACTTTTGGATATAAAGTTTTGTTTGGCATTCTTTTCTAAAACAGGGCAGTTTCAAGTGCATGAAACACTTGTTCAGGTGTGTATCCACCATCAGCATTAATTTCTTGAATCTGAAATATTATATTGTGTTAAAATAAACATATATAAAAAAATAAGTGAATGTTTTTAAGTGAGTGTTTTTAAGTGAAATTTACATTTTTTGCTTCTCCACATTTATGTTTGGTACTAGAATAAAAAAGATAAATCATTTCTGTATACATCAAGCTCGACATGTGCAAAGCAGTAGGCAAAAGCTAGTTAACCCTTTCGTGACCAGTGGGAACTATAGTTCCCACTTCTTTGTTTTCGATGTAAGTTCAGTGGTAATCATTGTACCCACGTCTAACTTGTGCTCCCATTTCTGTTATAGTGTGGTAACTACGAGTAGTTTATCAACTGGCTCGCAGAAGCTGTTTTATGTCTACAATCTTAGTCAATCAATGTAGTTGCGTGGTTTCTGAGTCTAAGGGACCCAATAATTCGGCCGCAACAGCTATATTTGTATTCAGCGCTTTTCTGTTGTGTGTGAAGGGACTTGTTTTATATTTGTCTACTTTCATATTTACTAAGGAGACAGTATATGTTAGTATTTAGCAAATTTCACCGAAAACCACAGAAATATTGCAAGGAAAGTTAGTGGAAACTATTTATCCCACTGAACTGTGTGGGATGTGCAAACTTTGTAGCTGGAAAATTGGCATCATATTTATTGTGCGATTCCCATTGTTTAGAATGCCTGGGCTCATGCCAGAAGAGATTATGAGAATTTTGCACTCCTTACCAGAAGATTCGGATTTCAATGCCGACTTCAATGAAGATTCAGCGAATACTTCACAAATTTTGAACGATGTTAGTGATAACATTATTGTCCAAAGTGATGATAATGGTTTCAATTTGACAATAAAAGCTGGCGAAATTGGAAAAAAGTCAAACAGAAGATGCTGTCAATGTAGCACAATGGACAAAGAAAAGAGAACAAAAGTAATCTGTAGCAGCTGTGGTGTACCTTTGTGCATAGCACCTTGCTTTTGTATATTCCATAGTTCATCACCTTAGTGAACTCAAATGACAACAAAAATTAATACATGTAAATGAATCAGTTTTTTTTGTTTGTTTTTTTTTTTTTTTTTTCAAATTCACGAGTTGAGTTATTCCATAGAGTTCAGTGGGAACAATAGTTGCCACTAATTTTTTTGTACCTGTAGACTAATTATTCACAGTCAAGATTGAAACTATGATTTTAAGTGTGGTTCCTTACCCCAATAAAGTGCTCATAAGAATTTCACAACTTCTGTAAATAATTTGGTCACGAAAGGGTTATTCTAAAAATCTCCAAATAATTCTGTTAATATTTAAAACCTCCTCCATAATTTGTAAACTAACAATGTTTTATTGTTTTGCTTGTTCTGTCTCCATTGTTGAGGCTGTAGCAGTTTTAATGTAATTTTGTGTTGTGGTAGTTTTGATTGTTTGATTGAGAAAGTATCCTTGTGATTGTGAAGTCAACTAATCTGTTTTCTCACATTAATTTTCTAGTAATTCTGTAGAAGTTAATATTTCACTGCCTTTGGAGACTAGTCCGATGTACACAAGTAGTAAATGAAGTTGTGTTTTGACATCCAGATAATTACAGAATTCAAAATAAATTCTTTAGGTCAAGGATAAGTCACACGGAGAATGATTTCCTGTAGTTAATACATGTCGGAAGACTGTGAGATAAATGGGAAGGTTGTGACCAATTTAAAAAAAAAAAAAAAAAAAAAACTTTACATTTTGATTCAACTAATAATTCTCAAGTTAGCCAAATTCCAAGCAAATGTAAATAACAAATGCTGAACATGCTTGTTTTTTAATATGGTCACCAAAATGCGGCAAATCGTGAGTGATTTTTCAACAGATTTTCTCAACAAAAGGTAACCTGTGTTAGAATTTAAACAAACTACCAATAACCATTAGATGGGCATTGCTTTAAATAATAAATTATTATTTTAAGAAACGACTGTGCAAAAACAGCCTACCCTAACAATTTAATAATTCCTTATTTGTAGAAATATAAGTGAGAGTGTTGAATGGATTATCAACGTGTCTTACTTGTGTTACATGTGAAGTGATAAATTTTACACCGCAGGCAAGACGGGTCGTGTAATCGACATCCACGGCTGGGACAACGAGTCGGGGCGGTCCGTAGCGAACGTCACGTGGACGTCGGGGTCAATGAACGTGTACCGCGTCGGCCATCGTGGTAAAGTGGACCTCAAGTGCGTCCAGGAGGCTTCCGGAGGATACTACTATCGTGATCACCTGCCAGTCCTAGGTACCGTAACTACTGTCCATATACTATAACATTGGAAACAAGCAAATGAGTCATTTATTTTTTGAATACATACTTGCTTCTTTGGATACTCTCCAAACACTTACATGTTTTCCATTTGATTAATTTTCCACAATCTGCATAGATTTAATGCAAAATGGTTGGTTCTGGCATAGGTCCTGCCATTTGGACATGGTCTACCCTAATACTCTCCATTCAGTTTCATCTAAAAAAAATAACACAAAAACCACTGGTGCTAATTTTCACAACAAACGGTTTTAATTGCTTTCTGTAGCACTGTTGAGAAAGGATTCAAGTTTGATCTCCAAACTAGTACTCTCCTCTTTCCCAAAATCACTCCAGGTGAATGTCAGACTAGTTCTTCCTCAAGTCTGTGGCTGAATTCCTTCCTGTTCCTTATTCCCTATCCTCCCCCGATATTCTTTTTCTTGCAAAGTATGTTTTGTTTATTTGCATCCAGCGTACTTTCTCAAATCCTGTCCTACACCTTAAAATGAACCTAATGCTCTATTGGCAATTTCCCCATGATCCAAATTTTTTTTCCTGCACATCCCTTTAATAATTTATTTTAGTCTTTGAATGTTTTATGTGTGAAAGAAAAGATTCCCAGTGCTTTCCACTTGAAATTATGTGCTAGCTAATGGTTATGGTCATCTCTTTCTTCCATGTGCTACCATTATGCATCCACATCTTACACTGTAATCGACTCAACATGGCTCCTGTATCTTATTAGTGTGTTCTATGGTAATATGAATTATAGGCACTGCACTATAATTAAATTAATATTTGTGAATATTACAACTCCATAAAATTATCAGAAAATTGTAACGATGTTCATACCTCGAATTGTTAATATTACTCGCAGCAATTATAATCTGAAATAAAAATAGTTCCATTGTGTACTGTCCACACCCTGCATTAAGAATTGTTATGCATTAGATAAATAATGGAAGAAGCTATGGTAGATATGTCTCAGAATTGCATGCCTGCTGTTATTAATGTGAGTCTTCATTTCATCATTTTTATACCAGTGGAAGACACGAATGGCCCAGTTTTTAGGATGATCAGATCCCAGACGTTTGTATTAGATTCATTTCTGATAATCATATGGGTCAGGCGCTAAACAGCATCTGAATGTGTGTTACGGAAGAGCTAGATACAAATGTAACACTATTATGCTGCATGTGTGTCAGCCATACAGATCATAGTTTTTAGTTTGTGTTCTGAAATCATCTTGGCATACGCTTGGATACTTCCAAATTGTATCACAGAAAATCAAGTACAGCAAAGGGAATAGTGTAACACATTAGCACAAACAAATGTCACATATAGGTAATTGTCAATACTACTTCCCTGTGTTCAGAACATATAGGAAAACCACCACCTGCCATAGCAGAATACTCAGTGGTGTAGAGTCACAAGAAAATTCTCTTGTTCAGTAAGTTTTACTTCACTGCAAACTAAACACTCTTCTTCTTGAAATACAGTCTTGCCCTAATTTTTTCCTACATTTTTGTCCAAATTTGTTTTGTTATGTAGCATTAACACCTCCAACATTCAATGGAACATTGAACAATAGAAAACTGTTGTAGAAACTGTGCCTTTATAGCACTGTGGGAGTTTTTGATATTCCTCTTAATTATCAATTGCAGAGATGATCTGTTCTATCTATTTATTCTGCAACCTTCAAAAACACTGTGTTCTCAAAAGTAGGTACCATCTTATACAGATACTTATATTCCTTGCCTTGCAGCTATGACGAATACAACGTAAATCCTACTAACGCACACAAAGCGGGACCAGAGCCCAAGACATCATGAAATGCAAGTGGTTTTAAGTCAAAGGAGTCTGCCACAAAATGAAGCAAGCATTTAGTCTTCTGTGAAGGCAGTATTAAAATCTGTAGGATCGTAATTTTTCACGGCGTTGAATATTAATATATTTTTCTTGGGCTTCCAGCCGTGTAAGAATATCACATTTGCGGGACGTTTCGAAGGCGTCCATCTCTGCCTTCATTGTCAACCAATTAACTGTTTGTTTATTCAGCCACTGCTACGGAAACGGTGGAAGACAAAAACCAACACAACGCGATTACTTCATCCGCTCTTCTGCTTGTTACCGACGCGAAACTGTTTCAGCATTTTAATGGCCGGGTTCCAGGCTGCACTGAGTTATTACAGAGGCTGTAGAAATAAGATTAACTGATTTATTAGTCAACAGGGACACTGGTTATCAACTCAGTGCGGCCTGGAACCCGGCCATTGAAATGCTGAAACAGTTTCGCGTCGGTAACAAGCAGAAGAGCGGATGACGTAATCGCGTTGTGTTGGTTTTTGTCTTCCACCGTTTCCGTAGCAGCGGCTGAATAAACAAACAGTTAATTGGTTGACAATGAAGGCAGAGATGGACGCCTTCGAAACGTCCCGCAAATGTGATATCCTTACACGGCTGGAAGCCCGAGAAAAATATATTAATAGTATTAAAATCTGTTACAAATTTCCACTTCGCTTTCTTGTAATCCAGTTTGAAAACTTTTCACATTTATGTGAGCCCTCTATTTACATACACAACTAACATTTCATATTTTAGTACCAGAATAATACAGGCATTTATTGTATCCTGTTACTATGAAGCAAGTAACATGGTATAAATGAACTGTTTTTCCCAGCGTTATATATTTATCAATGTTTCTCGGAAAACAAACCGGGTAATTCTACTATTACACACATTATTTTAGCATCATCATGGTGCCTAGCAGCATCTCAGACTTCATTAGACGCACACGGAGCACAAAACACAGAGCAGCCTCAGTAACGGGTATCCATGCATCACTTAGCTGGAAACCACAATCCCGGTTATCAGACGCAAGGAGAATTTTAAATGCTCTGCAATGATGCTGTCTCATAAGCCTCTCGTATGTTCCAGCACCTTAGTTGATTCGAAACCGGATCCTCTCTTTCTTCCAAACTATGTTCCGTTACCGCAGATTTGTCCTTTTGCCCCAGGTGTCAGGCATGTTTCAAACAATGTCGTTTAATACACCATACTATCTGGCCGATGTACTTCTTTCCGCATTTACGTGGAATGCTATAAACTCCTGATGCATGAAGGGCAAGGGCATCTTTTGGAGAGCACAAAATGTTCCTTAGGCTTGTTGGTGGTAGGAAATGCCGATTCTTTAAAAAAAAAAAAAAAAAGAGACAGATTAACCTGATGTGCTTGAAATATGAACTTAGTGTATTTCACCCTAAGGGTCCACTCTGTAGAATTTGAAGGATTTACATTGAAGGGACCTAAAGGAAGTAAAGACAGAGATTTTGCACAGACACTTTCACACAATATAGTAGTATAGGGTCAAAAGTCACAACTGACCGTTGAACCCAATCTGACTGTGAAAAATGAAAGTGCTCTGTATTTCACCCTAAGGGTTTTTTTGCTAAATTTGTTGATTTTTAAGGAAGTTAAAAGTATTAAAAACAGACAGGTACTATCTTGGTATTTTATAAATATAGTAATTGGATCAAAGTTTGTTATCACATGACCAAATCAGGCTGAAATACAAACTTGTTTTTGGTCCTGAGAATTTGGCGTGCAAAATCATAATATCTGTTAAGCTTGAAAAGAGTCAGAATGCACAGCCAGACTATTACACAGTCTTCATGGCAATAATTGTCGTAATTATTAAAATATCATAATTGGGGGCTCTGATTTATCTCTAGTTGTTATGAAAACATGATTTTAAACAAATATGTATTTTTTTATATAGCAGAATTATTCGTATGCTTTTAAGTCATATTGCGATTGCGTTTGGATATAAAATGATGTTGTGAGTAAAATTACAGTCATATTAATACACACATATTACATGCCCATATTGCTTGAAGGTAAAAATCATTTATGCCATCGCTGTTTCATAATGGAGTCTATTACGTCAACTCGAGATACTGTGAATCTGTTTAAACCGTCAATGCTGACGGTGTCTTTTGGTGTGGTGAGCCCACTTCTGAAATCTTTCTACGAATCATCGTGGCACTAGCACGGGCCCAGTGGTCGAGTATTTAAAAAGTATTGACTTTTTTTTTATAACTGCTTTACGTCTCTCAACAGCGAGGTCTTTAGAGACGGGAAAGAATGGGGGCAAGGAATGGGAAGGAATTCGGCCATGGTCTTTTTAAGGAAGCATCCCGGCATTTGCCTGGAGTGATTTCGGAAACCATGGAAAACCCAAATCAAAGTATTGACGAAGTTGCAGATTTGATTTATGTTTGATTTTGACAGGATGTCAGGTTGTTGATTTCTCCTGCTTATAATTATGGTTACCAATAATTATGGAGCAAAAAAAATAGTTTTTTAATTCATTAGTAGACGTTGTTCATATGATTTGTTAATCAATTTTTTGTATTTCATTCATTTACTTTTTGTTTGAAAATATTATTATTAGCTGGTATAATTTAGATTGAGTGTAAACAAATAGATTCACAATTAATTAAAAGGGAATGCCTTTTCAACCTTGAGATGAACTGAATCTTTTATGCCTTTTCCCCTCCCCCCCCAAAATAATCTTTTAGCACAAAAATAATAGTTTGGTTATTACAAATTAACATCTTGGATTACAGATAATATACAATAACATTCTCCAATGCACCATCCAATCAGTTTGGCAGTGAAGGTGTTAAGAGAACTCAAATCAAATGTGCAGTGACGTGGTTTATGTAATTTTACTCGTTATGTTAAAAAAAATTATTTGAAGACTTCCACAGTTGAAGACAATTGTTTTTGCCTATCTGATAAATAAATTGAAGAATGACAGCCAAATATATTATTTTTTTGTTATTAATTTTAAAAAAAAAATTAAAATCACCTTTCGTGAGACAAGCTCAAATTTCTGACTGATTCTCATCCCGTGTACACTGCAGGAGCGAATGTCGGGTCGTGCCTGGGAAGCCCGAACGGCAGCCTCGTGGTGACTCCACGGAGACACCTCACATTTAACGTCGGCGATCGGGTCAAGGTGACACTGGATGTCGACCGCCTCAAGAAGATGCAGGAGGGTCACGGTGGCTGGAACCCTCGCATGGCGGACGTGAGTTTATCAGACACATCATCATCATCATCATCATCATCATCATCATCATCATCATCATCATCATCAACAACAACAACAGTTTCCAGCCACTGCTTCATGCCCAGGCCTCTCCATTTCCTTCCTTCTTCCCACCACCTCTCTGTCCATTCCTCTCCTCTTCCATACACACTCCTCCACTAATCTCAGCCATCTATCTCTTGGTCTTCCTCTGGGTCGTTTACCACGCATCTTAATTTCATGGATTTTTCTTGGGATTCTCTGGGTCTCCATTCTCTTGACATGTCCATACCATCTCAGTCTGGTCCTCTCTACCCATTCCTGTAGGTATTCCTCTTTTATGGTGCATCTAATCACTCCATTCCTTATCCTGTACATTTTAGTAACTCCCATTCTACCTCTTAAAAACTTCATTTCACTGGCTTGTACTCTGCTGATGTCATGTTTCCCCACAGTCCATGTTTCAGCAGCATATGTCAAGATAGGCACATAGTATGTGTGATAGATTACTCTCTTGCTTCTCTGTGGCACCTCTTTATTCCATATCAGGCTTCTAATGCTCCTTAGAAACGCCTCTGCTTGTCTTCCTCTTTCACTTATCTCGCCATCATTTCCTCCACATTCGTCTAATACACTCCCCAAGTACTTGAACCTACTTACCTTCTTTAGTTGTTCACCTGCCATCACAATTCCCTGGGTTATCCTATTCTTCTTTCTGGTTGTTACCACGTACTCACATTTCTTTGCATTAAATTTCAGGCCATATTCCTCCACATTGTGTGTCTAGGCATCCAACTGCTGCTGCACTTCCTCTTCATCACCTCTCCAGATCATCAGATCATCCGCAAAAGCCATCACCTTCATGTTTTCCTCTCCCATCCTCGCTGCCACCTTCTGCATTATTTCATCCATGATTACAATGTAGAGTAGTGGTGATAGGGCACTTCCTTGTTTTAGTCCATTCTTTTGTTCCAGCCAAACTGATCTTCCTTCCCCTATTTTCACATAGCTCACACTTCCTTGGTACAGTTCCGTCACTCTCCTGATGGTTCCTTTGGGAACTCCTCTTCTCCAAGGCCTTCCATACCTTACTCCTGTGTACGCAATCATATGCTTTCTCAATATCGAGAAATGTCAACAGTAGATCCTTTCCATACTCATAATGTTTTTCCTGCAGCTGTCTCATAACAAATATCAGATCTACCGTCGATCTCCCTGATCTGAAGCCATACTGCTCTTCCCTTAGCCCTTTTTCCACCCTGTCACGTATTCTTTTTTCAATGATCTTCTCATACACTTTGGCACAGTGGCACATCAGTGTAATACCTCTATAGTTTTTAAACTCCTTCCTGCTCCCTTTTTTGAATATAGGTACAATTATTCCTTTTTTGCAGTCTTCAGGAGTTGCGCCCTAATTCCATACCTTTCTCATCACACAGTATAGCCAGCCACTGCTTTCCTACTACTCCCGATGCCCTTATCATTTCCACGCTCACTTCGTCGATGCCTGGTGCCTTTCCATCCTTCATCTTACCTAAAGCTGTTTCCACTCCTTCACAAGTTAAATCCTTCTCTTTCCCTCCTACACGGTTGTTATTTTCCTTCTTCTCCTGAACAACTGTATCATCCTGTTACCAATTTGGGTTCAGTAAGGCTTCAAAATACTCCTTCCACATCCTTTTTAGTTTTTCTGAGCTGTTTATTTCATTTCCATCTTCATCCAGCATGTTGACATTTTCTATCCTCTCCTTCCTCTTCCTTTGTACCATTACATATAATACTTTCTTATTTCCTTCGCTATCTTCTTCCATCATGTTGGTCCACTTCTTCAGCCACTTCCTCCTTTCATCTGTTACTATTTTTTTTTTTTTGCCTCCTCCTTTTTCTTCACGTAGTCATCCCTTGTTTCCTGTGTCCTCTGCTTGAACCATTCCCTAAAGGCCCTGTTCTTGAGTTCCACTGCTTGTTTAACTCTATCATTCCGCCATGCTGTTTCTTTCCACCTTTTGGTGTTACCAGTCGTTCCACACACTTTTTCTGCTGCTTGGACTAACGTTGTTTTAAAATATTCCCACTCCTCTCCCACTGTCCCCATTTCCGCTATTGGTATCTTACTCCTTATTATCCTCTGGTCATGGGCGCCGGCAGGATTGCTTCTGGGGGGTGCACCAGGACTGCGTTGGTGCCCCCCCACCTATCGGCCCAAAAATTTCCGGGCGACTTTTTTTTTTTTTTTTTTTTTTAAGGTCTACTACTGACCACACGGCGACCCGGGATGTGGGATGTAGGGGGGTGCACCCGGGATCCAGGGGGGTGCACCAGGGCCGTAATTGGTGCTCCCCACCCCCTATCGGCTCAAATTTACGTTCGACCCGGGATGCCAGGGGGGTGCAAGTGCACCCCCTTGCACCCCCCTCCCAGCGCCCATGCCTCTGGTATTCCTCTTCATTGCTCTTCTCTTTCAACTTCCATATTCTTAATCTCCTATCCTGTCTTTCTGATTTTCTCCTACCTCTTTATATATAATAAAAAATTAGCAGGAAAATACTTTAAGGCAATGAAATTAAGGAAGTATACCGCAGATCATGGTGGCTGGGCAAGACGAACACAAAAAAAAAAAAATGCAATTGACACAAAATTTCAGTGGATAACCTTATACTTGCAAGAAGTGGGACACCAGGTGGAGTATACATATAATTCCAAATCTCTAATATAAAGTAAGATGTCATAATTGAGAGGTATCTCATCCTAAAGTCATGCTCGCATTAGTGTCTCTTCACTAGCAAGAAATCAAGCATTGAAAAATTGTAAATTTGTACATACTGTACATAGTGATAGGGCACTTCCTTGTTTTCGTCCTTTCCTTTGTTCCAGCCAATCTGATCTTCCTTCCCTTATTTTCACATAGCTCACACTTCCTTGGTACAGTTCCGTCACTCTCTTGATGGTTTCTTTGGGAACTCCTCTCTTCTCTAAGGCCTTCCATACCTTACTCCTGTGTACACAATCATATGCTTTCTCGATATCGAGGAATACCAACAGTAGATCCTTTCCATACTCATAATGTTTTTCCTGCAGCTCTCTCATAGCAAATATCAGGAATACCGTTGTTCTCCCTGATCTGAAGCCATACTGCTCTTCCCTTACCCCTTTTCCCACCCTATCACGTATCCTGTTTTCAATGATCTTCTCATACACATTGGCACAGTGACACATCAGTGTAATCCCTCTATTGTTTTTAAGCTCATTTTTTGAATATAGATATAATTATTCCTTTTTCAATTCTTCAGGAATTACTATCAGATTCCACACCCTTCTCATCACACGGTATAGCCACTGCTTTCCTACTACTCCTGCTGCCCTTATCATTTCTACACTCACTTAATCAATGCCTGGTGCCTTTCCACCCTTCATATTCCTCGGAGCTGTTTCCACTTCTTCCCAGGTTCAATCCCTCTCTTTCTCTCATACATGTTTGTTATTCTCCTGCTTCTCCTGAAGAACTGTATTGTCCTGTGACCAATCTGGGTTCAGTAAAGTTTCAAAATGCTCCTTCCACATCCTTTTTAGTTTTTCTGAGTTGTTTATTTCGTTTCCATCTTTATCCAGCATGTTGACAATTTCTATCCGCTCCTTCCTCCTCCTTTTTACCATTCCTTATAGTACTTTCTAATTCCTTTGCTATCTTCTTCCATCATGTTGGCCCATTTCTCCAGCCACTTCCTCCTTTCCTCCGTTACTATTTTTTTGGCCTCCTTCTTTTTCTTCACATAGTCATTCCTTGTCTCTTGTGTCCTCTGCTTGAACCATTCGCTAAAGGTTCTGTTCTTGAGTTCCACTGCTTGTTTTACTCTATCATTCCACCTTACCATTTCTTTCCACCTTTTGGTGTGACCAGTTCTTCCACACACTGTTTCTTCTGCTAGAACTAACGTCGTTTTAAAATATTCCCACTCCTCTTCCACTGTCCCCATTTGCACTGTGAGTATCGTATTCCTTACTATTCTCTATTATTCCTCTTCATCACTTTCAATTACCATACCCTTAATCTCCTATACTATCTTCCTGATTTTCTCCTATCTGCCACAGTCCTTAGCTCCATTACCAATAGCCGGTGATCACTACCCAATGCCTCTGATGGTATTACCTGCCACACTCCTCTTCAATTCCTCATTAAATATCATGTAGCGTGCAGTTGACTGCCTCTGCCAATCGCTACTGTACCAGTTTACCTTGCGGCTGGCTCCCTTGCTTTTTGTACCATGAATTTCCCATTTTCAATCCATTTCGTTTGCAGAAATCCAGTAGCCTTTCCCCTTCTTCAATTCTGCCACCCCATCCTTCTGTCCTTATTACTTCCTCATTCCCCTGCCTTTCTGTGCCTACACGAGCATTCAGGTCTCCCGTAAGTATAACATTTTGCCCATTTAACTGTCTCTGCGACTTCTGTTCAAACTCCTCCTCCTCTGTCCCCCACGTATACGTGCAGTACATCCAGGCCTCTTCCTTTGACCGTTATCTTAATGTTGAATATTCTGTCACTAATCTCTTCCACTTCCTCTTTCAGCCCATTTCTCATAACTACCTTTGCTCCATTTCTTCTCCCTTCCTCATTTCCATTCCAATACAGTTGGAAACCTTTTTTCAGTTCCCTCCTACCCTTTTCACAGGAATAAGTACATCCCTTTTTCACTATTAGGCTTGGTGTGTAAATATGTGGGCTTAGGGTATGACTGAAGTGGGTTCTTTTCCTGTTTCCCAGATAATAGCTTTTATGTAGTGTAAAGTGAAGGCATGGTTCTAATTTTGTCTCACAAATAAGTGTATTACAAAGATGGGATAAATGTTGATGTTTGTTTTTGTATTGTCTTATACCATTTTACTTTTAACATCACATTCACATAGAGAATAAATAAGCTACTTGGATGACAGGAGGAGTGCTGGAATGACAGAAGAAGGGACTACTTAGAACACGTTTATAGGATTTGTTGTTCACTTGGTTACTCGATTCTCTCTGAAAGATCTGCTGTTGTTTAGGAGTAAAGCAGCATCACTTCCCAATCCCAGCTGAATTTATTTCCTCTTGGAATCCTTCCATGCTTAATACTTTCTTTCTAAAAATCTTTCTTTCCGAGGTTTCCTCTTCTCTTATATTATTTCTTTCCAAATCTTTATTGACATTTTGGATCCAGCTTGTTGGTTTTTTTTCTCTCCTAAAGGTAGATGAATACTTAAAAAGAATCTGTTGTCATCCATACTATAGATGTGTCCAACAAACAGCAATCTCCTGTTTGTTATTGATATTGTTATAGTTTCTATGTTCTGAAATATTCCCTTATTATTTCTTAATTTACATAGTTGTGTTATTTTTATTTGATCCAAGATGTTTCCCATGATTCTTCTTTCTGGTAATTCCGATATCTGTAGTTCAGTACTATGCGTCCACTCACATACAGACGTTCCAGCTTCACAATCGAATTGTAGAGCATTATTTAAAGATTATTAGATAATTTTTTTTGGTACAATAATTCTTTATAATAACTAACGCTCTTTCCACATTATGTAGTCTTTCTTCTATGGGAGATTTATCTAAACAATTTTCTTCAATAACTTCCCCTAGATATTTGAATTTCTTTTCTTTCTCTATTCATCCAATACCGGTTCTTAAAAAAATTTGAGGAATTTTGATATTTGTAACAAATTGTTTCAATTTCACCCCCCCCCCCCCCCCCCATTACAGAAATTCTCAAACCTGTTTTGTAGGCTCTTGTTTCGAAGAGAATGAATTGTGCTGTCACATTTGTAAGTCTCTCTGAAGGTATGGAGAAATCGTCAACAAATGCTTGGCAATTAATTTTAACACCTTTGTTGTCTTCCCTAAAGTTACTGGTGGAAATTTGGGCTATTTCAATTTTTTATTCCAGATTCTTACAATTTTCTGTAAGACACATTTGGACAGAATGGGTGACAAATCATCATCATGCTGCACACCTGTACTTATCTTGATAGGCTTTGATATTTGGCCCATTAATTTTACTTTTGAAATGGTGTCTGTAAGTGTTTCAAGTATTAGTTTTGCCAATTTAGATTTCACTGCAATTCACACATTTGATTACCCATGGTTTCCCTACAACAGAGTCAAAAACCTTTTTACAATCAACAAATGTTACTACTATGTCTTTGGAGTTTAGTGTTGGGTGGCGAATTTCAAATTAAATATTTGCTCTGATCAAGATTTTGTTTGTCATCTTTTTTTGGGCTTTCCATTCTTCTGGAATCTTCTCTGTTCTCCGAATATCTTCAAATATTAAGTGTAACTCTTGAATGATTTTTGATTGGGACCATTTTAAAAGTTGAACTGTTATATTCTCCACTTGCTTTATTATTATTTTTTTAATTACTTCATTAATTTCTTCAACCATGGGTGGTGTATCTTCTTATTCATTTTAAATAATTTCTGAAAATTCCAATTTATTGTTTGGTTCAGGAAAGTTTAGAAGCTGTTCAAAGTGCTTTATGAGTATTTCACAGTTCTCAGTGTTGTTGAGGCCAATTTTACCATTTTAACCTTTAAAGCATATACTGGGGGCTTGATAGCCCTTTGCTTTACTCTTTAAAATGTGTTAGAAAATTCAGGAGTTATTTTCAATAATCCTGCAATTCAGGATACAAGTTTTCAAAAGGTCTTAACTCTCCTTATTGTTCTTGTGGGTTCTTTCATTTGGTGTTTGAATTGATCATCATGGTCAGTCATTCTAGTGCATTCCACATTTCCCATTGTTTTATTCTTTCTGTTAATACGTCTTTAAAATTCCATTCCTCCAAGGGTTCGTTATGGGTTCTGTTAGCCCAAATGTTTTCTGCATTTGGTTATTTCTCCTCTCTTGCTCCAATATATTATCCACTCCCCCTCACCCTAATCATGTCACTGTTGACAAGCTGTTCTACATCTACATATATATACTCTCCAATTCACAAAATTGTGGGTGGCAGAGGGTGCTCAGCACCAAAGCTAATCTCTTTGTTGTGCATTCCAGTCCCTAATGGTACGAGGGAAAAAAGAATTCATATAAGAATCATTGCGGCACCTTATTTCTCTAATCTTATCTTTCCTGTCATTCCGGCTCAAATAGGTTGGTGGACGAAGTATTTCACTACACTCATGAGTGAAAGTGGGAGTACACATGTTTACCAATAAGTTTAAACAAAAAGTGTGTCGTCTATCTACCAGAGACTCCCAACCCAGAATACTAATCAGTTCTGTGACGCTTTCATAAGGACTGTAGCAAGCGGTCACGAATCGAGCGTCTCTTCTCTGTACTTTCTCTATACTTTCCATCAACCCCTTACGAAACGGGTCCCAAATGGCACAACAATAGTCCAAATGTGGACGCACAAGAGATTTGTACGCTATGTCCTTTGTTTGTTCATTACAATTTTTCAATATTCGACCTATGAATCGCAGCCTAGAAATAGCTCTACCTACTAACGAATTAATGTGTAAGTCCCATTTCATGTTCCTTTGTACTGTTACTCCCAAATATTTCATAGAATCAACCATATCAATAACTGAATTGTTTAACTCGTATTTCTGAACAATTGGATTCTTTTTGTTAGTTATGCTCATTGTCTTGCACTTTTTACAATTTAGTGTGAGTTGCCACTCAGCGCACCAAGCCAAAATAACATCCAGATCGCGCTGAATTTCTAAGCAATCGTCCAAATTCCTTACTTCGCTATAAATAACCGCATCATCAGCAAACAATCTAAAAAGGCTTTTCACTTTGTCTCCGAGATCGTTTATAAAAATTAAGAAAAGAAGTGGTCCTATAGCACTTCCTTGAGGTACACCCGATGTAACATCTAGATTAGAAGAACTTTCTCCTTCAACGTCGACATACTGCGACCGACCAGTTAGAAAATCCTTTATCCATTCACAAAGCTGATCTGATATACCGTACGCTCGTAGCTTCGCTAAAAGGCGGTTGTGTGGCACAGAGTCAAAGGCTTTCTGAAAATCTAAAAAAATGGCATCTACTTGTGAACCTGCATCAATAACTTTCATTACGTCATGTGTAAATAGGGCAAGCTGTGTTTCACATGATCTTTTCTTCCGAAATCCATGTTGATTTGTTGTAAGCAAATTATTATCGTCTAGAAATTTCATAATGTTCGGGCATATAATATGCTCCATAACTCTACTACAAACAGATGTTATATAGATATTGGACGATAGTTTCCAGGATCACTTCGATCACCTTTCTTGAAAATCGGAGTTACTTGCACGATTTTCCAGTCTGAAGGTACTTTTCGCTCTTCTAATGATTTACTGAATATATCAGACAGAAATGGCCCGATTTCCGCCGCATATTTGAAAATACTCTTATTGGAATTCCATCCGGGCCCGGTGCTTTCCCCCACTTCAGGAGCTCTAATTGCTTTATGATACCTGTAGTATCTATTCGTAATGATTCCATCACCAACTCGACACGGCGTGGGAAAACGGGAACACTATCCTTGTTTTCATCAGTAAATGAATTTTTGAATACAGTATTTAGTACGTTAGCTTTATCGCGGCTTTCATTAACCTCTGAACCTTCACGAATTAGTGCTGGAATATTGCTATTGGTACAATTGACTTTTCGTACATACGAAGTGCAGTTGGGGAAAAATGATCTAAAAGTAATTAATTTTTTTAAGAATTCCTTTTGTCAGCTCTGCTATAGTTAAACTCTAGATACTGATTTTTATTTTATTTCTTTCTTCCTTGATCCTCTCTGCTCAGATCCCAGCTTTTGACTGTTTGCAGTACATCGGCAAGATCGGGACGGTGCACCGTGTGACCGAGAGGGGAGACATCCGCGTCCGCTACCAGGGCTGCAACAACCGCTGGACGCTGCACCCCGGGGCACTCACCAAAGTCAACACGTTCGCGGTGGGCGACGAGGTGTTCATCAAGGACGACTTGGCCAGCGTGCGGGAGTTCCAGCAAGGACACGGCGAGTGGAGTGAAGCCATGAAGCCGGTGAGTACTCCCGTCACCTCCGACGTCGCAGAGCGTAGCTTAGGTCGGAAGCTACCGAAATTGAAGCTTCTCGGATAGTGTCTTTTAAGAAGCAATTGATTTGTACCTGGAGAGAGAAAATCTCAATTAAGACGACAATTGGTATTCAGTGACTGCAGAAATATGTCGCATTTGAATGTTGCCCAACTGCTGTTGCCCTCATGTTATTATTTGGTGCATGCCTCTGATTGACATGTAATACATTTCTCCAACTATCTGTACTGTGACATGTGAGCTTGATCACTGTGATTGTCAGTCAAAACATTAAATACAAGGCTAGAATCCAAAGAACTTTTACCAAGCGTAGAGGGTGAGCGGTTAACACTCTGGCTTCTCATTCGGGAGGACGGCGGTTCGAATCCCAGTCCGGGCATCCAGATTTGGGTTTTCCATGGTTTCCCCAAATCACTCCAGGCGAATGCCAGAATGCTTCCTTCAAAAAGGCCATGACTGAGTTCCTTCCTGTTCCTTGTCCTCCAGTCCCATTCCGCCTCTAATGACCTTAGCCGTTGACGAGGCATAAAGCAATAAGTAAAAAAAAAAAAGCCTCTAATTACCTCGATATCGACGAGGCGTAAAGCCATAAGTCTTGAATTTTGCTCCAAAAACTATATTCGTGTTTTTGTGCTATGTTGTCTGCTTTCAGGCTCTGGGCAAGCGTGGCCACGTGGTTATGGTGTACCCAGACGGGGACGTACGTGTGCGCGTGGTCGGTGGTGACACGTGGACGTTGAATCCTCTGTGTGTGTCGCTGGTTACGTCGGGCGCCACTGACAACGACCTCAACAACACACCCGGAGGGCCCAATGGCGAACGTCGCGACCACACCAGTGGGTATACTCCACCCGGTATTGCTGATCAGAAATCTTGTGTACTTTGTCACTCTCTAGTGCCGTGTCTTTTCTATTTGTATTTTATAATATATTTTTCTGTAATTTTAAATTTACCTCAATATTGACCATGCAGAAAGTGAAGTATTAAATTTTATTTAAGGATATCATACAGAATGGTGTTATACTGTTGACAGCCTGAGATATCCACGTATCAGAGCTTTGCGACGTCTGATCCCACTACCAGGTCCGCTTGATAAGCAGTGATCATTCTCACCCTGCATTTTGGGTGATGCAGGTCCAATACATGGTCCAAACATCGTCCAAAGATTTTGATTTCCGCAATCACCCAAGAGTCAAAAAAAGAAAAAAAGGGAAAAGAAAACATATCCTTACCATTGACCATGTTGATTACAATTTTGCAGTTATTCTCAATAATTAAGTAAAGGACTATGGTAACATTCCTTTACCTTACTTGCTCCCAATCCTCTTCTGGCTCAATGACCTCTATCATATGTAAATCTCTAATAAATAAGAATTTTATTAAAGTAGCAATTGAGTTTTTACCAATGTATTTTTTCTACATAATGTTGGCATGTATCTAGTGTATTGGCTTTTAACACACAGTGTTTTGTCTGTTGCCTCTGCTGTCTTGAATATGTAGCGAATTCTGCTGTACAGTGTGACATCAGTGACTGCGTGCTCTGTATGTACAGACTCTGCTGCTTCACGTACTGGCTCACACTATCAAAGAGACCACTGTCCATTTTTATGTTTTATTGTTCAATCAATAAATTCTACCAAGAAATCATTCAAATCACTGAGTTATAATCAACATGGTCCCTGCTTTATCACAGTATACTAATTGTAACTTTTGATGGATTTCTTTAAAAAAATTTAATAGTTTGAAACAAAATTTCATGTTGTATGAAAGAAGCTTTTCATGGCATTGTAAATAAATAAACTCTTCTCGGGCTCCCAGGTGTGTAAAAAATGCCACAATTGTTGGCATAATTGTGGCATTTTTATGTAGGTGCAAGCCCAAGAAGTGTTTATTTAAAATGTGTTAATAGTTTGTTTGCGATCCGGGAGTTGAGACACAATTTATTGCACCCAGCAAGATGCAACTTGTCACAGAGTCCTATGGAGCCTGTGCACATTTGCTGCTATGCCACTGGTTGGCACTCGCAAGCAAATCTCGCCATATATTTACTGTACCTTGTACCAAATTGTAATTTCACTTTTTTTTATATCAGTTATGAAACTTGTAGTTGTTGAAACTGAGCAGGAATAATATAACTGGATTTATTACACTGCTGCAGGTGTCAAAAGTTATATTTGGCTGATAGCTAAATGTGTAATTTTGTAAAAATTTGTATCAAACAAATATAAATTTCTATTCAGGTCCACTGGTGTCACTGCTGCAAGACCTGTCTGTGGAGCAGTCGACAGGTAGCGTCGACCGAATCGTGAAGGAAGCCGCGCACGGTCACATTGCGACCGTCAGGGACTTCATCACCAGCTTCCCGGACAAGGTGAGTATAATACTGTCACAACATCCTGTCTCTTCCTATCACTTTTACTTTTTCTTTAAATGTTTCCAGCAATCTTCTGTTAGGTCTTTCACCGTTCGACTTGAAAATGAGACACTTCCTTACCGTTGAATTAAAAGACTATCCCGTCTGGTGTAACTCTATTGGTAATAATAAATTAATTTTATATGAAGATAAATTTTATCTATGCAATATGTAAAAGGGGAAAAATACTTACTACTTATTGCAGCCGACGCAAGCTGGCAGCAACTGAAGCAAAAATATGAACATAATTTGTAGTTTTTTTTCCTTCTACGAACTTTATTCGCAGAAAGAGGCAAGATGTATATTTGATTTCTTTCCATTTACTATAGTTAATACTACATTTTTTATGACGTTCATAAGGAAACCTATTTTTATCATATTTTAAATAACAAGTTGAATGGGTACAGAAGTACCATGAATACAAACATACATTATTTCAGTTTGAAATCTTATTGTTGTAGTAAGGAACGGAATGGGCCTTTTGGTTTGTGAGGTGTGCACACGCTGACTGGCTCATCAGTGCAAGGCAGAGTGGGGAAGGACTGTTAAGAAGTGGACTATCAATATGTTTGAAAGGACTAAGATGCTATATGTATAGGAGTACTTATTACAGCAAACAATGAATAAAATTGGAATAAATAGGTTAAATGATTACTAGTTACAAATAAATAAATAAATATATAGTAGGCAGAAAATAATAGATATTAAGCAGAGAAATGCAATTACAAATGACTATTGCGAAATGAACCACCACTTACATAAGATGATGGTTGCACGGTGTAAACACACACACAAAAAAAGACAAGAACCCAAAAGCCATCTGAATTTTCATATCTGTCCCTTTACAGGAGATCATTGTGGAGTGTGGGTGTTGCTCAAACTCACGAGTTAACCTTCGGTGTGTGCACACCTCTGGAACCAAATGGTTCTCTAGTGCGTGAATAGGGTTTTATACTGAAATATTGTATTTTTGTGTCCGTGTTTTGTGTTATTCACTGATTGCTGCCCTCATACCTCAGTTAGTGATGGGTTATTTTCGCTATCCCTTGTTTATATATAAAATTAAAAAAAGGAAGTAAATAATATAAAAAACAAGAAAAATAATAGTTGATGGGTTAAAATGTAGGATTTTATCAGTGATTGAGTCCTGGAGGGTGTCTGCTATTCAGGATATTCTCTGACGCAGTGCTGGTTTTGGAGAAAAAATCGAATGCTCTCAGTGGTGGTTTTGTAGAAAATTCTGGTTGCTCTGACAGTTAAGCAGTGGTTTGGGTTGTTAGTTCGTGGTTATTGTCATGTTCTGGTATTGGATGGTATAAGATATTGCATGTGGATTGTTTGACATTCTGACTGAGAGTTGCTGTGTAGTGAGACCTATTTAGGAACTGGTGGCAGGTTAGTTGATATATGACAGGGTATATGAGGGGACTTTGGATGGAATATTTGGTAGAAGAGCTCGACCAATCGGAGTGAGCAGGGCTACCAGCATCGCGAACCGCCAGCACATTCGGGCGTCGCACACAGGGGTATTTGACACAAAAAGTCGATCAAAATTATTTCTATGTAACTTCTTTTGTGTATTAGAACTTATAACTGTGAAGTAGGAATAATTATAAAGAATACTTACTGTGTTCATACCCTTTATAACATATTAAGAGAATATTTACAAAATACCTAAACAATAATCATATGCGTACACTAAAAAATCATTCTGACGAACCGTCCCATCCTTCGTCGTCGGAACCTTCTCCTTATGGCTCGTTCTCTTCTTGAGCACTCGGGTCCCATTAAATCAATATTTTAATAGTTTCTGGATTGAATGATTTAGATGTTTTGGTAGTTTTGTGCCTGATAAAGCTCAAATACGGATCGCAAGTTAATGAAAGCCTATTAATGACATCTGTGTTGCACTAAACCCAACTAAGTTTTCTGGAGTGTGTCTCCCTAAATCGTCGAAAATATTTGTTTCTAGCTTCTGCTGCTGCTTCTGACAGATTGCCTATAGGCAAAAGTGCATACTCTATTATAAGTGGGCCCTCAATAAATACTTCTTGTATAAGTGACATTGGATGCCACGAGTACAGTTCAATGCACAGTACATCTTAAATTTTTCGTGGCGGTGGGGAATAAATTTTTTTTATGTCTGTGCCCACTATATATCATTCACATAATAGTATAAAATCTGTCAATGTTTTGTTAATACCTTTTATCTCTGTGGACATCATTGGCCAAAATCGGTCAAATCATCGAAAGATTTTCTAGGCCGACCCACATTGGACGGACTGGATTTTATGGGGACTTCGATAAATTTTTTGAACCAATCATGGTATTTCTTTAAAAATACACTGTCAGTACTCTTAGCAGCCTGCCATTTTCTTTTAATTTCCAATTTAAGCCTTGAAAACTTTTGTTCGAACTGTTGCGTTTGTTCGACCGTGAATGTCGGTTGATTTAACATATTTTCCTCGACTAATTCCAACTTTTGCACGAAATAATTTCCTTCCTTGTGTTTACTCATATCATAAATAACTTTTCGGGTCATGAGCATTATACCAGAAGAGCCCATAACAAAGAAAATCTTAGATGAATTAATGTGACGGTAAAAAAGTAAGTTTGTTTCAGTGTAAATAATCTAGAATTTTTTCGAATAAATAGACGTTTGGCACTTTTTGGCATCTAATTTTCAATGAAACACCAAGATAGTACACTAAACTAATACCATACAAGAAATCAGACTCAGGAATCGTCCGGAAACATAACAAAATCACTCTTTAATACTTTTCGTAATAAAAAAAATCAGTACAAAATGAGTCAGTTTACAAAAATGTTCAGAAATACAGCTGTGCGATACCATTGGATGTACTTTACTATTATTTCAATTCTAGGTACCTGGGTGAACAATATCCGTGGTTAAAATCACCCCTACTCCCTTAACATCATTCACAAATTAAATTGGTACAACTTATAATTTTCTTGTATTTGCTTGGTAATAGTACGTGGGTCTTGGAATGTGCTCAGAAGATGACTGTTCACGGGGTGGGGAATGAAACTTATTTAAAAAGCATAGCTGATTGTTATTCTATAGACATTTGCCTCGAGTCAGGTAGATACAAGTTCTTGGAATTGCTTAAATTTTTTTTGACTTTTGATCGGCTTTTTGTGTCAAATACCACTGTGTGCGTCGTATTGAACCCGAGATTTTGCGCACCACTCCTGAAGGTATAAAGGAAGTTCGGTAGGAGGCCAAGACAGTCTAGGCGGTACCAGTCAGCTTTTTGACTGCTAGAAGAGACCTGAAATCTGATTGAAGACATCGGAGCTAGCTGTCGAAACATAATGTTTCTACAACACTATCCACCTGGACATAGGAGAGGATTTCAGTCCAATAGACTATTGTTAAAATAAACAAAAAGCGATGTGTTAATTGGTAGGGTCTAATTGAATGGATGTCTGGTAAGCTAGTTCTCATCTCCCTGGTTCAGATGCGGTGGTGTAATTCGCTGTTGTCTCTCTACTTCTTCCCGATACTTCATCTGTTTCTTGTATTAAAATACGTAATTTTTGTAAATTTTGTTCACATGTTTTGGTAGTTCTTCATAAAACACTATGGTTTCTTGATTGCAAATTTATCTGGAACATAGATTCCTACCATTGTTATAGAATCTTTTGTGGATTTTTATGTTGGCATTCAATTATAGCTGTGGATTTTACTTTTCCATTCTTTCTTCATTGTTATTGCAACACTTGCAGGTGCTATGTTACTCTGAAACATAATAGTTCTGACATTCTTCAGATCCTTCAAGCTTTATCTTTGTCTCTGTGGTAACTGCAATATCGATTTGGTATCTTTTTAGTTCTTTTTCTAGTTCTAATTATTTCGTTTGCTAGTTCCCTTACCTTGATTTATTTATTTTTGTAGTTGAAAATTTGAACACATTTCAGTTGAATCAGTTTTTGTCAATTTATCTGTAATACATATTGATTGTTACACACAGTTGTTTGATACTGTGCTAGTGGTAGCATATTTTAAGCATAATAATGTGAAGTCACATGATAACCTAGCTTTTTAATTTTACATCTAGTCATTTCCATTTAACTACCAATCAAGCAAATAGTCTTTAATAGTTTATTCTAATATGTGTGTTCGTAATTTCCAAACACAGGCTGAATTTTGTGTTTATTTGTGAAAATTGTGGATATGAATACAAACAAGGATATGAAATAAACTTAACTTGGTTGCAGGTGAGCTACAACACACAAAAACCAAAATGAACACAAATGTGCAATGCTTTTGGTGACCTTTTCATCATGTAAGAGGATGATAAAGTGGCTGCCAAATGGTTGTGAACAGAGTGCATTAAAAAGTTTTAGGAATACTTATGTAATTCTTTTATTAGCTGCAGTTTATGTTGGAATCAAACAAACTTTTTTGAGTTTTAATACTGTGGGTTCCTACCTTCACTTGAGAACTCTTATGTACCCTCCTAATAACTGTTTCCTCTCAACCAGTATATTTTTTTCTGTAGGTGGATGCCAAGAGTGGTGGTAAAACGTGTCTGCAAGTGTCGAGTCACCAGGGCCACATGGAGCTGGTGACGCTGCTGCTGGATGCGGGGGCGTCCCTCACGCTGCCGGACGACGAGGGAGACACCGCCCTGCACTACTCGGCCTTCGGGTTAGTAAGACGGACAGTATCCCGTTTGCTTTGAGACAGACTTCTATTTCTTCTCGTGCTGTGCCATTTCCATGATGTCGTCACATTCACAACATCAGTATTGTCTATCTCTGCAGTTCTTTTGTTTGTGTGTTCTCACCAGCTGTGCAACTTCCGCAAAGTTCTTCCCTCCAAAACATTTGTCATTTTAAACTTGCAAACTTCCTTCCACTGTACATCAGTTGAAATGCTTTCGCCTTTCTGGTATTCCGAAAGCCCAGGCTTCACTTCAGTACGGGGCAGTGCTGTTGCTTGTGTATGTGACTGGAGATGTTCTCTCTTTCTGTGAAAGAAACTAGGATTCTTTCCAAATTCAGCATGGAAATTATATTTTCATTATATATCCTTGTGCTTGTGTTTCCATTGTAAGATAGCAGTTAAAATATTTGTAAAATACACTGAAGAGCCAAAGAAACTGGTACACCTGTCTAATATTGTGCAGGGCCCTAGCAAGCATGCAGAAGTGCCGCAACACGATGTGGCATGGACTCGACTAATATCCGAAGTAGTGCTGGAGGGAATTGACATAATCTATCCTGCAGGGCTGTCCATATATCCGTAAGACTATGGCCCTTCTCACTCGACGCTACTCAAAGGAAACGGAGCTGAACACAGACTGAAATTGCTAACTAGTTACTGACCAATGTTCGCACACGATGCTACTCAAATCTCTGGAATTTCAGTCACTCGTGAGATTTGAGCGAGGCGACGATTTCTTCTGATTCAGATGTTATATTATTCAAAGAAGGAATAGGAGATTTAAAAAAATTATTTTATAAACAAAAGCTTTTGCTTCGAAAGCTACGAAGTGATGAAAATACCAATGATTTCCCATTCAACTATAGAATGTACATTTGTCATGATGGAAAAATTTCAAGTGTTTTACAGTCACATACTATACAATTACAATTACTCCGCGATTCACTAAAAGTGTTTGGCGGAGGGTGTACGATGTAATGACTAACAAAAAGTGATTAATATACTAAAATCAGCTTGCACAATTGTCAGGAGTGGGAAAGGAGTTCTGTACAGTCCGATTAAATTTGGAAATAATGCAGCTTACACACTACACATAATTCCGCTGTCACAACTTAAAATTAGTTTTCGTTCATCGGCATATTACACCAGAAATTATTTAGCCAATTACTTTATTACTCCACGAAGAGCACTTCCGTGGCAATGGAGTTATATTATGTGATTTAATTTAAGAAAAATAAATCTGAAGTGTTTATATAAAATATTATTCATTATTCTTTGTTAAAAACATAGCTGATAAATTAGCTTTCTGTCTGATAACACTCCATGCTTTTTCTGTGTCAACTTTCCGTGAATATTCACTCAACTTGTAGTTGCATAAACACGGATGTTTCTCCGATTTCAGCATCTGATCCGCCATTTTTGTTAAGAAACTAGTTGAAAACTAGCAGCGCGGCAACTGGCATGCTGCGTCGCTTCGAACTAATCGCGGACTGGTTTCCAACCGATCGCCCCGTGTGAGAGCCTCCATACAAATACTAGTGCTGTGACTGGAAAGAAACTGACTTGTGATCCTAGTTCGTAACTGGTTTCTTTTCAGTAGCGCCGTGTGAGAAGGGCCTATCGGGGAGTGAAGATCTCTTCTGAATGACGCATTGCAAGGCATCCCAGATATGCTCAATAATATATAATTCTCGGCGTTGAGAATATAAATAATGTTCTCGGGTGACTAGCCGAGTTATAGGAGTGTTATAATAATCACACAATATTTCGGCACTCTCAATCGTCGGCGCCATCTTATTATTTATATGCTCAATAATGTTTGTGTCTGGAGAGTTTGGTGGCCAGCGGAGGTGTTTAATTCAGAAGAGTGTTCCTGGAGCCACTTTGTAGCAATTATGGACATGTGGGTGTCACATTGTCCTGCTGGAATTGCCCAAGTCCGTTGGAATGCACAATGGACATGATTGGATGCAGGTGATAAGCCAGGTTGCGTACTTACGTGTCACCTGTCAGAGTCATATCAAGGGTCCCATGTCACTCCAACTGCACACGCCCCACACC
The DNA here is from genome assembly GCA_031002005.1 of Vandiemenella viatica. NCBI lineage: Eukaryota > Metazoa > Arthropoda > Insecta > Orthoptera > Morabidae > Vandiemenella > Vandiemenella viatica. The sequence continues at coordinate 6,926,871 of JARYHS010005557.1, read as the reverse complement.
ATTACAGAGCCTTCACCAGCCTGAGCAATCTCCTGCTGACATGCAGGGTCCAAGAATTCATGAAGTTGTCTCCATACCTGTACATGTCCATCCGCTCCATACAATTGTAAATGCAACTCGTCAGACCAAGCAACATGTTTCCAATCATCAAATCATCAACAGTCCAACATCGGTGTTGACAGGACCAGGTGAGGCGTAAAGCTTTGTGTTGTGCACTCAGTAAGGGTACAGGAGTGGGCCTTCAGCTCTGAAAACCCACATCGATGATGTTTCGTTTAATGGTTCACATGCTGACACTTGTTGATGGCCCATCATTGAAATCCACAGTAATTGCAGAAGGGTTGCACCACTGTCACATTGAACAATTCTCTTCAGTTGTCGTTGGTCCTGTTCTTGAAGGATCTTTCTCAGGCCGCAGCGATGTCAGAGATTTGATGTTTTACCGGATTCGCGATATTCACGGTGCGCACGTGAAATGGTTGTGTGGGAAAACCCCCACCTCATCACTACCTCAGAGATGCTGTGTTCCATCTCTCATGTATCAAGTATAACACCACGTTCAAACTCATTTAAATCGTGATAACCGGCTGCTGTAGCACCAGTAACCAATCTAACGCCTACGCCAGACACCTGTTGTCTTATATAGGTGTTGCCAACCGCAACACCGTACTCTGAGTGTTTACATGTCTCTGTGTTTGCATATGCATACCTATACCAGTTTCTTTGGCTCTTCAGTGTAGATTCTCAACAGTCACTTGAAGGATAAAAGAAACCATAATATGGTGAGTCAGTAGTTAGTGTTCAGAGTTGGCATTCAGAAGGACGTAGGTTCGATTCTCGGTCTGGTCGTCGACCAGGATGATTCATTCAAAAGGCCACAGCTAATTTCCTTGCCATTCTTTGTATTGGTCCTATGCGGCTCTTATAACCACTACTTCAGTGGACCATGAAGGTCATATTCCTTTAATGTATACATAAAACTAAGGAAGCATAAGGAAACACCACAGATGACAGCAGTTTGGAACAACGCACACAAAACAGACAAACACAGGTGACACATTATTTTGGTGCCTAACAGGACGTTGGTATGTGCCTATCTTACTCCACTTAATGGCTCACTTACTTGCGAGAAGAAGGTTAACCACTGGTTGCTTGGTTTTTTTTTTTTTTTTTTTTTTTTTTTTTTTTTTTTTTTTTAATTCCCGCCTGCCATCATCTGTGATTAGTGCAGGCTTTTATTCCTTCTTTCCTTAATTTAATTGCCTAAAGAATTTTCCTACTCATCATTATTATTATTACTATTATTGGCGAATTCTCCCAATAAATGGAAGATGGTAAGCAAATGACTGAATCAAATTTTCTTCAAGTTCTTCTTATTGTTCCAATAGGCTTTCATTCTTTCCGAGAAACCTTGTTTGCGTTCTTCCGACTACTTTGGTCTGTATTGTTTTTGTTTTGGTTGCTCAGTTATAACTTCCCATTTGTCTATTTTGTGTCTGAAGGTGTCTCTTTCTAAGATGTCTGTTGCTCCTAAGCTTGCACTTTTAAGAGCCTTCCGAATTTCGGTCAGCAAAGGTGTTGGATTTTTAAGTGAACTTACATAATCTATATATCTATAAATGAGAAAACGAGAAAGTTCGGATGTGTGTTTGGATGTACGTCTGGAATCTATAACGTCATAATAACTCAACATATTTAAATGAAATTTGGCATGAAGTCAGTTAATTGTGTGCGAAGTGACATAGGATAAATTTTATCCCACAGAAACGCATAGTTCTTTTAGAAATTGCCATTAATATCAATTCGCAAACAACAAAGAGTTTCCTACTTCGTAGACAGCCGTGCAACGTTTACTCTTTGCTTTTTACATAAATCTCAAACACTACTTTTTAGAAATAAAAGTGAAATCCTTCTTACATATGCAAGTTTGTGTTTAGTTTAAAAGCCATAAAACCGATGCACTTGACAAACAATAGTTTGGAAGCAGGAATTATAAATATGTACTTAACCTTAAATTTAAAAAATGGTAGGCACTGTTGTTAAGTTTGCAAAGAGATGTTTTCATTTGCATACATATAATAGTATGACATATCAAATAATACACCATAATTGAAAAAAGGCCACGTAAAATGCTATGAGTATACCAGCACAAAAGTCGGTTCACTAAAAGTGAAAAATGTCGTAGTTCTATCTCGGTTTAATTTATTTCCTCTTTCTTCTTTCTTACTAAACAGTCTGCGAGTAGTTTACGTTGCGATACATCACGTCACACCGTTACGTAGTGCTTATTAAAGTTTCTTAAATAACTGATAACTAAATTCCTCTTGCCTTTTGCTGTGACAAAAAGGTTTTGTTTTCATTCTGGTTCAGGCAGAATTTCAAACTAACCACAATCTCCGTTAATATTGTCGCTTCAAAATCAAAGCCTCAATCACAGGCGCATTGATACAATAATTTTATCTTAAGTTATTGATGTGTATCGCGACGTAAACTTCAACCTACAGTCACTGTATTACAAATTATTTTTGCCGAAATTTAAAACTTAACTAACCCTTTTTATTTTTTGTTCAGAATTTTTGTCCAAATAATAGAGACTATGATTCACGAAACTGCTTTTTACTTACTGTTCAATATTCTGCAAATATCTATCGAATGCTACACTTAAAACGAATATATTCAATGGGCTAATGTAGAAACTTATTGTTTCGTGAAGTAACAGTGGAAGTCGTTTACAACACAATACACAATTAACACAGAGCATATGAAAGCTGCTTACTTATTACTAATAATAACTAAGATCCTTCTGCCTTATGCTGTAACAAAAATCAATCTGGTCCAGGCATCATTTCAACCAAACCACTACCTCTGTTAATATTGCCGCTACAAAGTCAAACTATACGAACACACCTCAACATATAGAATGTAATTATACACCTTACTAAATCACGAGCAGTAACAGTCACTTTATCGAGATGTTAACTTGACCAGCAATATTAACGAAAGTTGTCTTAGAGTTGTAAAGAATTATGGACTTCCCGTTGTAATCTGTAAGTTACAAGTATTTCAGTATAATTTTTTTAATTACGTTACTCCAATAACTGTCATGATACTGATGACATACTTCATGCGGCTGATTGTAGTTTCAGATGTATTCAGTATTTAATTTACTGCGCTTTCACGGTTCATTTACTATCGCAATCAGAAATGAGTCAAGTTTTTTTGCCATTCGTAACGTCACTAACATGGAATAGTTAATGCATTAATGCGCGAGTGATAGAAGCTTTGATTTTCTAGCTGTAATATTAGAAGAGTTGTGAAGCCTGGGCCAGAATAACTGAAACATTATTAGTTATTTTATGAGCGCCATTTTAGTGACTTTGTGTATTGTTTTGTTCCGATATCGTATCAAAAGATTTATAATAAGCTTAGATGATTTAGCAGAACACGCGGCGATGCCCGAAGTAAATTTTTGAAATTTATAAATGTTTTATTCAGGTAGTGGAATGGCAGACAAGTGGAGTGGTAATTTGCCTGCAGACATTCAATTCTGTTGGCAGATTGAGAAACCAATTACGAAGAAAGATCAATTACTATTTTAACACTGAAATTTTAGCGCAGAATTAATGGATCCACACGAATGGACTATAGTAAACTGGTCTACAGTCAATTCAACTGTTTCCACAGATAAAGAAGCCATTACCACAATACCACTGATCATTATGGATAAAAGGATCAATTACTACTATACATACTGCTATAATATCTAAATTTCTGTTAATGGAACCAATATATCCTCAAAACAAAATCAATATTCAAAGAGTTAATTAAGTTCTCTTTTTTTTAAGATTTTTTCCCCAAGTATTCAATACAAATCAAAATATTCATTTTTAGTATTGTAATTTTTTTTAACAGAAATAAACGTTCTTGGGCCGCTTATGTATTTATTTGCTGTTTAGATGTTAATATTTTTTGTTGTTGATATTTAGTCAATTCCGTCAATGTATTGCTAATATTTTGATGTTTTGAGCTTCCATTAATTAAAACTAAATTAATTTTTATTCGCGAGATTAAATTAGTAATTTTAAGAGATGCTGGGTAAACGAAATTCAAATCTTTCAAAGAAATGTAAGAAAACTAGGGCTATGAAAATAGCCAAAACCTAGGAGACAAATCCCCAATATTGTATATACGGATTTATTAAACTGAAAATACTCCTAACAAAAAGAATATTTTTATTGTTTTAAAAATTCAGAGAGGTAGTTGTGGAACATGAATAAATTTTTGTTATTTTATTGCAATATTTATTACTACTGTTACTAATAAAAATAGCTCTAAAATAAATTGTATGGTTGTACTGAGCTGGTGACAAGGTGACAAGGGCGACCTATAGTTGCGGCATATGGATTGCCCACTGAAAGGATTTCAGCTTTTGTGGATCAACATCTCCAACCCTTTGTCCAAAACCTTCCCTCCTACGTGAAAGACACTCCACATTTCCTTGAACGCCTATCCACAATCCACACACCTCTACCTCCAGACTCCTTCCTGGTCTCAATTGATGTAACTTCCCTTTGTACCAACATTCTACATAGTCAGGGCCTCACTGCCCTAGACCTACGACCGCCACATGGCCTTCCTAGTACATACTTCCTTTCAACCTGGCCCATATAGTTCTCTCCAAAAATTTCTTTACCTTTAATTCTGTAGTATATCACCAAACCCGCGGTACCGTCATGGGCACCCGCATGGCCCCATCCTATGCCAACTTATTCCTTGGTCGTCAGGAGGAACGTTTCCTGAACAACACACCCTTTAAACCCACTGTGTGGTTCAGATACATAGATTACATATTTATGATCTGGACCCACAGCGAAAACCACATCCTTGAATTCCTCCACTCCCTTAAAAATAGCAACAATCCCATCAATTTCACTTGGACTTACTCCCGCTCACACATCACATTCCTCGATGTTGACATCGTGCTCAGGCACGGTGTCCTTCATACCGCAGTCCACATCAAACCCACTAATTTACAGCAGTATCTACACTTTGATAGCTGCCATCCATTCCATACCAAACGTTCCCTCCCATACAGCCTTGCCATCCGTGGAAGTCGCATTTGCTCTGACGCTCATTCTCTCCATCAATACTCACAAAACCTATCCCAAGCCCTTATTTCCCGTTGTTACCCCAGGGATCTTGTACATAAACAGATCTCCCACGCGATCAACCACCCTCCACGTAACCACTCTCACTTGTCTCCTACAGAAACCAACCATAGCCCTGCCTTTGTCACTCAGTTCTCTCCTGGCCTCGAGTCCATCAACCATATTTTGCGACAGGGGTATGACTTCCTTCGCTCATTTCCGGAAATGCGTACTCTCCTACCCAAAATTCTACCCAATGTCCCTCGTGCATGTTTTAGCAGACCACCCAATCTTAAGAACGTCTCAGTCCACAAATACCCTCCGATAGACTCTCCAAAAGCACCATATGGATCTTATCCTTGCAATAGACCCCGCTGTAAAACCTGCAGCATTCTTCCACCCACCACTACATATTCCAATCCCACCATAGGGGAAACTTTCCCCATTATTGGACATGCCACCTGTTCAACCACTCATCTTATATACCAACTAACTTAGTTCCTACATAGGCCTCACCACACAGCAACACTCAGTAAGAATGAATGGCCACAGACAAACAGTCCACACCCAGAACTTGTACCTTCCAGTACCAGAACTTGCCAATAGCCATGATTCCAACAACCCCAACGACTGTTTTACTGTGAGAGCAGTCAGAGTTTTCGCTGACAGCACCACTGCAGCAGAACTCCGGAGATGGGAACTAGTGTACCAGAATATCCTGGATACGAGACACCCACCTGGACTTAACCACTGTTAAAATCCAATTAACCCATCACTACCTTTTTTTCCCATGTTTATACCGTACCATTACTACATTTGCTCATTTTACCATCGCCTGCAATATATTATCTCAGAGATTGCATACCGTTATCGATAGTCTACTTCTTAGCCATTCCCCCCCCCCCCCCACCATAACACGGTTAGTCATTAGGTAACGTTCGTTGTGCACACACATTCCGAGCCTAACGGCCCGTTTTTCTATTTGTGAGCAAGGCATATGCCGAAATATTGTGTAGTTGTTTGTCAGCATAAGTGTTCCCTCTCATCGCATCCGTCCACTTTGGTATGTGGTGGGTTAATTTCCCTTTCTTTTCTTATTTATATCGCCTAGAAGCCGCTTCCATTTTCCTTAGTTGCATCATATATTTAAGAAGAAAGTAGATAAGGTGGATTTGTTGTATAAAATCCTGCATTCAGCAATGGAAGTATTTGGCAGAAGGGAACTTCTTTTTAGATTGTTATTTCTCAACTGCTTGTGAAGTTGGAAAGGTCCCTAAAATCCTATACATCAGTTTTAAAGTATTTCCTTCTTCAGACTGTAAAACAATTTTATATATTATGATGTTTTACTGGTATAATTAATTAGTAAACAGTTAGTGAGGTTATTACAACACTGCACCAGCTGTTTGACGAACGTACTAATTATACTTACAGTTCTCTGTGATGCCTAAGTACTCACAAGTTCACAGGAATCAGCAATAAGCAAGACACACTCACACATGGGAAGTATGAAGTCGAACAACTTTTTTATTCCAACAGTTTGTGTCATACGTTAGTACGCCGACCACCAACTGGAATTAGTTATTACTTATCCGAAGATTACAAGTCCTTTTTGAGTGGAAAGTTTAATCATACAATACTCTCCTACAATCAGCAATACATCAAATGCCTGTACAACAATTAGCAGTTCACCATAGCACATTACCAGTTCTCCAGGAACGTCTCCAAGTATTTTCACTCAGTCTGGCTCGTCTTACGTTAGCGACGTCAAGCCAATATTCGTTTCCCGTCGCGGAAGCGTGTATTACGTATCCACATGCCCGAATATGTCTTCATGAACACACCACTTCACTTTCAAGCAACTATACTTTTCCCGGGACCGAGCGTGGCGGTGTAACGGTTAGCGTTCTCGCCTCGCATTCGGGAGGACGGCGGTTCGAATACCCGTCCGGGCATCCAGATTTGGGTTTTCCATGGTTTCCCAAATCACTCCAGGCAAATGCCGGGATGCTTCCTTCAAACGACCATGGCCGAATTCCTTCCCATTCCTTGCCCCCATCCTTTCCCGTCTAAAGACCTCGCTGTTGAGAGACGTAACGCAGTTAAAAAAAAAAAAAAAAAAAAAAAAAAAAAAAAAAAAAAAAAAAAAAAAAAAAACAACCGCAGGCTGCTGCCATGAGAGTTAATACTTGACTGACTGTGAGTCTTGCACAGAGTGTTGGTTCTCGCTCTGTGTCGATTATTATTATTATTACTCCGTGATTCACTAAAAGTGTGTGGTGGAGGGTGCATGGCACCTATCGATAATGGTTATGGTTTGGAAGGGTTATACGGGATATGGCAGGAGGTGGCCATGGGCTATTGTGAGGAACCCTCCCCGCATTCACGTGGAGTGATCTGGGAAAACCATGGAAAACCCAGATCAGGATGGCCGGAGTGCTTTATCGAAAGCTACTCCTGTAGGATTTTAAATAAGATAGGATAGGGAAAATAAACAGTTACCCGTCACTTACCACAGATGAAGGCAGGAGGGCGAGACACGTAAAAACACAAAAACAAAAGAATTACACAATATTTCGACCTAAGTCTTATTCATGTAGGAGCCTCCTACATGAATAATTGTGTAATTCTTTTGTTTTTGTGTTTTTACGTGTCTCGCCCTCCTGCCTTCATCTGTGGTAAGTGACGGGTAACTGTTTATTTTCCCTATCCTATCTTATTTTCAGTGCCTCGCGGCAGTTTCTTTGTTTCCTTTATCCACCTGTAGGATTTTAAGTTTACTCGCCCGGTAAATCCTTTCTATTCCATTCCCTAATCGCTCGTGGGAAAAATGAGTACAGAAATGAATCGGTTCTGGCCCTGATTTCTCTTATCTTATTTTCGCGGTCATTTCGAGATATGAATGTTGCTGGTAGGAATATTTGCTGGCTGTCATTCCGAAATATGTCTGTCGTGAATTTTTCAATTAGCTTCCGTCGAGAGCAACGCCTTCGGTGTTCCAGGTCTTCCCAACCTAACTCCTTCAACATCGCACTTACGCTTTCCCTCCAACTATATATATCTGTCATGAATCAGGCGGCTCTTCTTTGGACCTTCTCTAAAGCCTCCATTAACCCCTTTTGATGGGGACCCCATACAGAACAACAATACTCTAAGTGAGGACGTACTAGTGACTTGTATACAATCGATTTAACTTCCTGAGTGCATTGATTTAAATTACAACCTAGAAATCGGAGCATTCGATTTGCTTTTCCCATTACATTCTCGATATGCTCATTCCACGACAAATTATTACGAATTGTTACCCCTAGGTATTTAGCGAAATCTACCATTCTAAGGACAGTACCATTAATTGTATATTCATGGTTAATTGGTGTTACCTTTTTACTTACATGCATTACTTGGCACTTTTTAGCGTTTAACTCCAACTGCCAATCTTTACACCACGCAATTATTTTTGATACATGCACAGATACTCTTTAATCATGGATTGCTAGGTTACTGTAATGTCACAACACCCCATAGCTGCATGAATGATAGCTTAGGTTCAGAAAGTGATAGTCATGTTGGACAAACTCTCTGGCTTCACTCGTAGAGTCCCCCGCAGTAAGTGGCAATGTAACACCACATGTTGACGTCCTTTGTGTCGTACAGTGTTACTTCTTCCCAAATTTTAGTCTCGCCTCTTGTATCATACTCCAAACCTTCCTTTCTATTACCCAGCACTTTTTTCAAACATATTAAACTGATAGTAATATGGAAACAGTTCGATATGTGCATAAGCCAAAAACAAAATTACAGTCGAAAGCTGTGCTTGTAAAGATGATCGAGCTGGTGGTTAAGAAGGAGAGAGTTTGGACATTGACTGGCAATGAAGCCACTTCTAACAGCAGAATGTTTTTCCCTCCCTGAAAACTATCTGTCGTGTCCATGTCCTCACCAGCGTGGTGGGTGTGTGGTAATGGTCTCACCTCTCTTTCCCACAATCACTACGTGTGAATGCTGATTTGGTTCTGTGTCCCCAGTCCTATAATGACCTCGACATCGACGAGCCGTAAGCAAAAGTAAGATGCATTACTCAGGTGCACCCTGCTTGCTTTCTACTGTGTTCTCCAGGCTGTTCGCATGTTCAGGTTTAGTCATGCAGGCTTATATGCTATCTTCCTTGTGCTGTAACTTTCTTACATTTGTTATCAGCTCCAATTTATGGCCCATTAACGTAGTGAAACTGAATCCCATTGTGGTCACTACGCGCTCTGCCCATCTGTTACAGACCTCGAGATCGTAAACAAAATAATTTGCAAATTATTTATTTCACTAACCCAACACCAAATATTGAATATTCCATAGAAGTAAAGGGAGTCATTTTTTCTTTTTTTTTTCTCCTCCATAGTCATTTCAGAGCATGTTAATGTCAATTATAGCACTAAGACCTGCAACAAATACAGCCTCTTGCCTTCAAATTTGGATTTTTTTTTTTTTACATTTCCTAAAAAACTTTTTCCTTTTCACTAGTATCATTAGAACACTAGGTAGTTATTATTGTCTTAAAAATAATAATGATAATATTATTCCAGTTACAGGCCAAAATGTCACTGTACAATTCATACTTCTTACCCATTACAACGTACATCCTGGAAGTATGTACCACTACCAGTAGGGATGAAAACAGACTCCAGGTGGCCGAGATGAAGTTCCTGAGATCAGTGGTGCAGAAAACCAGAAAAGACAAGAACAGTAATGAAGTGATCTATAAAGAGATCCCAGTCAATGAAATCCTTAGCACAAAAATTGTCAAAGCAAATTAAGATGGCTGGGACATGTCAAACGGATAGAACCAACAAGAACAGTGAGGATATGGCTCGAAAAAGAACTGAAGGTTAAAAGACCAAGAGGCCGGCCCAGAAGGGGATGGATTGATCTCATAAAAATGGAACTACAAGAGAAAGGTGCATCATGGACTAGAATCCAGGAAGAGGAAACATACCTGGACAGATGAAGGTGGCGAACGCTCTTACACCACACCAGGGAAACTGGAGGCAGATGAAGATGATGATTGTTGTTGTTTTTATTATTATTAGTTTAAAAGTCTGTCAAAAATGACTGGTTGAATGCAGTGTTGTGGCAGTTAATTTCTTTGTAGTTACTTAACTAAATAGAATTGTTATAAAATAAAGCACAATGTAATTCCTCGTGCCTTGTGCTATAGCAAAAAATTTTAGTTGACATCCTGGTCCCGTTTGCATTTCAACCTAATCACAAACTACGCGTACCGAGCGTGGTGGTGTAACGGATAGCGTTCTGGCCTCGCATTCGGGAGGACGGCGGTTCGAATCCCCGTCCGGGCATCCAGATTTGGGTTTTCCATGGTTTCCCCAAATCACTCCAGGTGAATGCCGGGATGCTTCCTTCAAAAGGCCATGGCCGAATTCCTTCCCATTCCTTGCCCCCATCCTTTCCCGTCTCTAAAGACCACGTTGTTAAAAAGGGACGTTAAACTGTTAAAAAAAAAAAAAAAACAAAAAAAAAAAAAACAAAAAAAAAAACTACGCAATAATTGCCACATGAAAACCAATACTTTAATCACACATATATTATTACATGTAATGTTAGTGCCAATAGTGTATTGCGATATAAGCTTGATCATATATCTGAGTCTTATAACTTCCTTTTTTGCTATCTGTGATTCAGATAAGCATTACAACGTTTGAATGACTGACACAGTTACAGGTTGCCGAAATATGGCATCAGTGAAAGCAAAGGAAATTTAAAGTAAATCTTAACACCAAGCGTGGTGGTGTAACGGTTAGCGTTCTGGCCTCACATTCGGGAGGACGGCGGTTCGAATCCCCGTCCGGGCATCCAGATTTGGGTTTTCCATGGTTTCCCAAATCACTCCAGGCAAATGCCATGATGCTTCCTTCAAAAGGCCATGGTCGAATTCCTTCCCATTCCTTGTCCCCCATCCTTTCCCGTCTCTAAAGACCTCGCTGTTAGAGAGACGTTAGGCAGAAAAAAAAAAAAATCTTAACAACTTACCTCATACCATGTAATATTAGTTTTAAATGTAGTTTAGGCTGGATACGAGGTTAGTTCAAAAAGTAAGGAGGCTTTTTAATATCGCCAAATACTTACAGCTGGTTTTTTTTTCCTTTCTTATTTTGGTACACTCGTACTGCATATATCTTTTCTGCTAGCAAAAAAAATGGATCAAAGAGTTTGTGACGGTCACATATATATTATAGATTATTCTATGGTATTCAAGCATACTAATATAGATTCCTTGAGATTTAGTTAAGTTGATGCTGTTGTCGTTGTAGATGGTTGTTGGTTGCCAGGAGCGACATAATTGAGTGACGTAGTTGAGTCGTTACCTTGAGTTTGTAAATTCAGTATACTAACTGGAAAGTATCACAAGAAGTCCGATATAAAAGTAACGGTCTTAGTATCAGCTGACCGAGCGGGGTGGTGTAACGGTTAGCGTTCTCGCCTCGCATTCGGGAGGACAGCAGTTCGAATCCCCGTCCGGGCATCCAGATTTGGGTTTTCCATGGTTTCCCCAAATCACTCCAGGCAAATGCCGGGATGCTTCCTTCAAAAGGCCAGGGCCGAATTCCTTCCCATTCCTTGCCCCCCTTCTTGCCCCCCATCCTTTCCCGTCTCTAAAGACCTCGATGTTAAAAAGAGACGTAAAGCAGTTACAAAAAAAAAAAGTATCACCTGGTGTTGATGGAGAATGTTAAATTATTAACTATTTGAAATAAAAGTTATTACCAGAACAATGAATGGCTTGTGCATCTATTCGTAGTTAGGTGCTATCTATGAAAACAGGCTAAGGATGAAAGGGCGACGTGTTCAAAGATAATAAAATTATTTTCTACACGAGATTACATAAATCAGAGGCACCAGGCTGAAACGACAAATCTAAGCAAGAATATTTTAACACAAGTTTGCATCAAATTTCGTGTAAAAAATATAGTTAAGTGCTCCAAAACAATTGAAATGTTGACAGCGGCATACAGTGAATTTACTTTGAGTAAAAAAAATGTTTGTAAGTGGTACAAGCTCTTCCAAGATGGCCAAGAAGATGTCAGTGACGAAACTCCCTCTGGACGTCCCATCACATCAACAACTGATGAAAACGTTGAAGAAGTGAAGAAAATGGTGTCAGAGAATTGTCAAATCACCATTAGAGAAGATGCTGATGAAGTCTGCATCTCGGTTGGCTCGTGCCATACAATTTTTTTCGGACGTTTTGGGCATGAGACCTGTGTCAGCCAAGTTTGTTTTGAAACTGTTGAATTTTTATCAGAAGAACCGTCACATTAGTAGCGCTCAGGAGCTGTTGAATGGCATCAAAGATAATCCTGATTTGCTGAAAAGGGTCATGGCAGGCGACGAAGCATCGATATAAGATTATGACGTCAAAACCAAAGTCCAATCGCCCCAATGGAATGGAAGAGCCCAGATGAGCTAAAACCGAAAAAAGCACACCAAGTTCGATCCAGTGTCAACTTTGCTCACTGTTTTCATTCGATTACCACGGCGTAGTGCATCAGGAGTTTTTACCACAAGGTCGTACAGTCAACAAGGAAGTTATGTGCCGTTTGTGAGAAGCAATACGAAAAAAGTCCAGATTTGTGGGAAAAGCATCACGACACTGCTCCTGCTCACTGATCGTTGCTTGTGAGTGATTTTTTGGCCAAAAACATCACCACAATCGTGCCTGAGCCACCATATTCATCGGATTTGGCTCCCTGTGACCTTTTCCTGTTCCCAAAAATGAAGAGACCAATGAAAGGACGAAGATTTGCAACGATTGAGAAGATAAAGCCTGCATCGTTGAAAGAGCTCAAGGCTTTCCAAAACGTGCTTATCAAAAGTGCTTCGAGGATTTGAAAAAATGTTGGTGCAAGCGTATTATATCTGAGGGGGATTACTTTGAAGGGGACAACATAAATATTGATGAATAAATAAATATTTTTGCTAATAATAAATACTCACCTTACTTTTTAAACAAACCACATAGATCACAGTCAGTGCAGAACTACTTTTGTTCAAACAAAGTAATGATCTAAGTAACGGGACACTCAGGAGGACAATTTAAATCATTTTTTAACAAATAAATTACTCATGCCCTCTGTTATAATGTCAAGTGCCAGTTGTGATAACAATCTAATAAAACTGTCGCTAACATTGCTAATCAAAAATTAAAGCTTTAATCTTGCATATCTATGGTCAGAGATTTTAGTGAATTTTTTACATTGAATGAATATTAATTGAATATAAGCAACTAATGATTATTACGTCGATTTAAACTAAATACGTACTTTTCTTTTGGTGTTCTGACTCTCCATGATTGCATAGCTAAATAGAACTGTAAGTAATAACGCACATAACCTAGAACAACAGCTCTGGTCCTGTGAGTTGGGCAGTGAAGGCAAGAAGTGTGATGTCACCATGTGACAGGCATTTCTACATCATGACCAAGATTAGCATTTTATATGTGTAAATCAGAGCATTCTGGTAGCTCAGTGGCTAAGGCGCTTGCTTTCCAAAACATTCGCTGCTCCTGCCCCGGGCACGAATCCCGACAGGCGCAGGAATTTTGAGGGTTGTGTTTAATCATATGAGCTATGCCAGGACGCTCCGTGGTTCGGATTCCACGTTAAACTGTAGGTCCCAGAGGAAAGGAACTGGCCGTCCTACCTCTGACACAATGGCTCAGTATGCCTCCACAGGGAGGATCCAACCAACCTTCGGGTTGTGGACTAAGTTAAGTTTTATGTGTAAATTATTTCACTTGAACATAAAGATCCAACTAGCAGCTGGGAGATGGGAGCTGAAGAGTGATGATGATGATGGTGAAAATAAATATTTTGGCAGCTGTCAAAGTTGCAAATTTTAGATGGTTTTCTTTTTTAAATTGTACCAATGTTGACCATATTCTGTATTTATATGATAATCACTAAGCATACTTACATCTAATTTACTTTGTAACTTCTGAGCAAAATTAATAAAAGTTTTTATTTTAAGGTTACTTTGCAATATACTATTTTATAGAAAGTGCTTTAAACTCAAATTGCATTGCTTCCTAATATATCTGTAGTAAGTCTGATAATGAATGAACAATAGCATTAGCAGTAGCAGGGTGAGTGGATAACAGTTATGTGCAGAGCAGAATCTACTCTCTATCCTGAAATGTGTCACGCGTTGAGTTTTGTACCATGTAATAGCTCTCTCTGTTACCACATGTGAAATATCTGTTTAGGTCATTAGACTAGAGAATCCTATTTGCACATAACTCACTTGCCCTTTCATCTTCTTTGGCTGTTCGATCTTTTGCTTTTCTTGATTACTCTGGTGCCCATTACACCCACACTCCTGGATGTTTTCATATATGATCCCCACATCTTGCAGCTCCCTGCTGTTTTTACTGTCTGTCATAAAAGGCCATTATTACTGAGGAGTTGTCAGTGAAGTTTTGAATATTTGTAAATGGTATTATTCACGACTGCCAGACACACTGCGCAGTGCTGCAAGAGCGTGGTGTGAATTATAAAACACGCATCCTCATCAAGCAAACACTCTCGGACACTTCTGCCGAGGTGACATTCCTAGGAGAACTCTCCCGGAGTTTCGAGATCACAACTGGAGTAAGACAACGAGGTGGCCTCTCACGCATTCTGTTCAGTCTGGTGCTCGACAGTCGTCAGGACCTTGGAACTTGCACTCGACAGTATCGGAATCAAGCCGGAACACGGAGGATCAAAATCGGGAGTCTGGCTTTCACAGATATCGCAATCCTAACCGACGATTCTAAGGATGTTGCCTCTGCTATTCAAACCCTACACAAGATAGCTGCGAAGACAGGACTACAGATACTGCGCGAAAATACCAAGTACTTCGAGAGCTGTCACCAGGATGACTATCTGTGACATGACTGGAAAAGTTGACCGATTCCAGTACCTTTGAGAATGGGTCCACCCCAATTATAGAGATGGAACCTCTATCTTAGCTGGATGTACCAAACTCAACACAGCATACCAGCAGGCACGCAAATTACCCACTCCCGGCACAGGGAGGTACTGATGAAAAATAACGATACGGGACTCATCCAAGTCCCCGTTATCGGAATAAGTACACTTCAAATCATTTAACGAGTACCTATTCGAGGGAAAGTCTGGTGCCAGCAGCCGCAGTAATTCCAGCTCCAATAGCGTATATTAAAGTTGTTGCGGTTAAAAAGCTTGTAGTTGGATTTGTGTCCCACGCTGTTGGTTCACCGCCCGTCGGTGCTAACTGGCACGTATCGTGGGACGTCCTGCCGGTGGGGCGAGTCGAAGGCGTACGCCCGCTCCCGCCACGTGCCGTTTGGCGGTGCTGTGCGCTGTAGGCGGACCCCTATAAATTCCTACCGCGGTGCTCTTCGCCGAGTGTCGAGGTGGGCCGGCACGTGTACTTTGAACAAATTAGAGTGCTTAAAGCAGGCAAGCCCACCTGAATACTGTGTGCATGGAATAATGGAATTAGATCTCGGTTCTATTTTGTTGGTTTTCGGAACCCGAGGTAATGATTAATAGGAACAGGCGGGGGCATTCGTATGCAACCGCTGTGCGGATTAAGCAGACAAATCTTTCATTACAAAATTGTTGTCAGACCACATTCTTATATGCTGCGAAGACCTTGTTGATGAACAGGAAAGGCACTATGGATGATCTGGAAAAAGCTGAAAGATTTTTCCAGAGGAAAATTCATGGGCTAAGTATGCTACTGGATGGAACCTACCAACTAAAAGCTAACCACGAATTGTACCAACTCTTGGAAACGGATGATACCAGTGTGCGACACAGGCATCTGTTTTACGGCCACCTTCTAAGAATTGACAGCAACAGGTTTACCAAGAAGGTCTTCTCACTTATCAAATACTAGAAGACAAGAAGATTTGGACTGTGCTGGTATTCCTGACAATGATGTTGGCAGACTGCTAAAAAAAAATTCCTAAACCTCAGAAACCCATCTCACAGGATAAAAAGGAAAAATTATCAGTTGGGCTTAAAAGGCATTGGGAATGAAGGTGAGCATTAAGATAGAGCTAGTTATAAGCGCCCCATAGTGTGCTTGAATCAATAGTAATAATTACTCATGACTGGTTAAAATTTTGTACCCTGTGTCTTCCATATTAAACTGAGCTGCTTGTTACCTTATATTCATACAGACCACAGTTTTGCATTAAGAGTACCACTTCTGGAACAAAGCTAAGAATCAATTTATGATATTTCCATTGAACAATTATTCCCAATAGAACACCCTAAACTGTATGTGTATAGGAATTCTGAAGTTAAAAACAAATTTGGAACATTGTGCAGATGTTCCCTGAAGACTGTACATCCCTGTGGAGAAATAAAAGTGCTGCCGATTTGTATACCCCTGCACAGTCGGGGAAACCTTATTTTATATATATAAAAATGACAACAAAGTCATTGCAAATCATTTTGGTCGATAGTTGGGTAATCTGGATGTGAGTTATAGTTGCAACTTGCTTTTATCTTTATGGATCTTAAGTAAGTAAATAACAGTTTTTAATATCAACAGCAAAAAATAGGTGCACGATTTTCACCAAAAGAAACTTGTTTAATAGGGCTGCAACTGGTTTTGAAAGATAAATAAAAAATGATATGGAAAGCTAACCCATCTCTTACAAGTAAGAGATATAGGCAGGATAAATAACTTAGAGAAGTTGTCAGTTCCTCTCTGATTCTTAACTCGTCATCATCAGCATTAGATGTTTCCGCCTTTGTGGGTTGTCCATCACACGCTCTTCCAAGTCTGGCATTCGTTTCAAGATTTTTCCTCCACCACTTTTCTCCCTTAGCTTCTGCGTCTTTCTTCACTCGGTCCATCCATCTTGCCTCGTGACTAATACGGTAGCTGTGAAGACCCTACAGGAACCCTGGGCAATGGTGAAGCTACGACAGACTTGGCAAGCCGGTAGTGGATGGTCCATGCTTTCAGAACTAAACGCAGTCTTGGAAAGGACGAATGTTATGGACTTTTAACTATTTCTTAAAACTAACTAGTCTGTCGGCCCGCAATGATGTTACTGAGTTGTCAGGTACTTTAGAAAGCTGATAAATATAGTTTGGTTGTAAATAGTCCACAGGTCTAGTTTGATGTTAAATACTCTCCTTGCATTTTAAGTCTAGAATTTTTGTTGATGTTGACACAGCAACCAACCAGAGATCACCCAGCTGCTGCTGTCACGCGGAGCCAACATCAACGCTGTCAACCGCGGCCACTGCACGGCACTGCACGTCGCCGTCAACAAGCAGCACATCCAGTGCGTCGCCGAGCTGCTCAAGAAGGGCTGCGACGTCAACATACAGGTCCGTCACTAACTAGTTCTCGTCCAATGTGAGTCCTGTGTTCCAATTTGGCAGACGTCCATTGTCGACCTCGGCTGTCGATATTATGAACGGTGTCAAAACTTTCGACTGTGCCCGGCCTGATCCACACTGATCCTACTCACTGGTTGATAAGGTTGTAAAGCCCAAAAATAAATTTATTTTTACTGTGCCAAAGGCTGCAGTAGTTAATTTATAATGAATATATTGCCCCTAATGTTAGGGTCCTTGTCAGAGGTGCTATTGATGCTTAAAACACTGACGTGATTTACCTCGTGGATTAATACCAGGCGCCTTCTTCCAGGCACACTGCCATCATTATAATTGTAAGGATACTCAGCTGTTACCCTTTGATAACGCTCTCTGTCCTCACAGGTTAAGCTGCCTGTCTGAGGTTCAGAGATCCCAGTTTCGTCCCCATTCATTCCAAAATTTTGCAGGCCTTTAAACTGGCCTGTACTTCTGACAAATCTGTGTTTACGTGAGGTGTTTCAGATTCCACCAAATTTTGTGACCAAGCAGTTAATTTTCAGACTTGCAATGCTTCTATCTCCATTCTGCCCAGCTGAGCTTCTGTTTCTCAAGATTTCACCCCCCCCCCAAAAAAAAAAACTACAACACACACACGCACACACACACAAATATCTTTCACTTGCAAGCCAAAAACCTTTCAGGGTTTCTGACGAATGTATTAAATTTGTTACTCAACTCATGCCAAACATGATAGTGTGATCAGTATCTCCAACGAAAGGGCATAGAGACTGGAACACAGAATGATATATCTTACTTTTAGTACATTCTAATGAAGTTCTATTTACAAGAAAATTTAAAATCTTATTTGGATTATGGGTTAGAATATTAAATACCATTGTAATGAGCCAAAAATTATATAAACTGTGGCTTTCGATGCATGACGTATGGGTTTGATTTTCTGTCCTTCTGAAGAGTTTCTGCAGATTTTTTTAAAATAGATTTTTGTCAATTTTATATAATTTGCACATTAAATTTTACTTAATTTTTTTATGGCAGATTTTAAAGTTTAAATTCATTGGGGAAAAAACCATTATTGTGCTCTGGTTCAAGGTCTGAAATGAGGGAAAAAATTTGTATATGTGTCTTCGATCCCAACACAAGCAACAAACAGTTTATTTTAATGTGACCACATTTTCAAGAAAAAATGGAAACTTATATTTTTATTGAAATTGGTGGCGGAAAAAAGTAAGTGGAATAAGGAAAGGGGAAAATGGGCGTGAGTGGAGAAATTGTGCTCCACTGCAATTAAATTAAATTATCAGTTCATCATAAGTACCTAATATGTCTCTTTCTTTTAGCAATATTCATTATAAAAACATCATCATTTATCAATAAAGTCATTTGAAGAATTCAGGCAAGCACATTTTATGAATGTAACTTCTTTATTTATTTTTTGTTAATAAAATAAATAAATAAAAACCTATCAGGAAAAATGTAACATCACCTGTGTTTTGATTGATGTTGAAGCAAATCAAGCACATTGCAAAAACTGGTGCACTTGAATGATAGTGAGTAGTGCCATAATGTGAAACTGTTTGTGCCTGTTCTTATGATAAAATAGGTGCATTTTTAGGACTCTGTTACTAAAAATTTTAGTTTCACGGTAAAAATAAGTAACGCAAAGCTGAAAAAGTGGTGTAAATTCCCCACTAATCATAGTTCTTGTTACTTCCTCACAGCTGTCGTACATGTCATTTTGGGTTGTCAAAAAATTAAAAATTGTTTTCTTACATTTAAGGTTGTAACATTATGCTTTGGTGTTTTGAAGAGTGTAAACAAAAATATAGAAGCACAGGGAACTGAACCTCCTTGCCACTTCTCTTTTCAGCAAAGCCATTAAATTGTTGTTTAAGTTTCAAATGCATTTAAAATTCTTCAATTTTGTTGTGAATGGAAATGCATTAGAATAAAATGCTATGGACAAAAAGCGAGCTTTTCTGCTCTTTTGTTCCATTAACTCAGAAAATATTAAATATGTTTACTGAGACGAAGAGCCTCTGTCAGCATGTTTTTCCCTGGTCACACTTTAGTAGAAACCCCTCTCTTACTGGCTGCTGTATTTGATAGAGAGTGTCTCTGTAATGTCGAGTTTGCCGTGTGCACAGGACCTGTACGGTGACACGGCCCTACACGACGCCATCTGCAAAGAGAGCTCCGAGATCACAGATGTGCTGTGTGCCGTGCCCAGCATCGACTTCACTCTGCGTAACAAGCGTGGCTTCAACGTCCTGCAGCACGCGGCTCTCAAAGGAAACAACTTGTGAGTGTCAACTGAGCTCTGTGTGTTTACTATTACTGTCAAATAGAACTGTTTTTTATTACATACTCTAAGGTAATTATACAGGGTGTTACAAAAATGTACGGCCCAACTTTCAGGAAACATTCCTCACACACAAACAAAGAAAATATGTTATGTGGACATGTGTCCGGAAACGCTTACTTTCCATGTTAGAGCTCATTTTATTACTTCTCTTCAAATCACATTAAACATGGAATGGAAACACACAGCAACAGAACGTACCACCGTGACTTCAAACACTTTGTTACAGGAAATGTTCAAAATGTCCTCCGTTAGCGAGGATACATGCATCCACCCTCCATCACATGGAATCCCTGATGCGCTGATGCAGCCCTGGAGAATGGCGTATTGTATCATAGCCGTCCACAATACGAGCACGAAGAGTCTCTACATTTGGTACCGGGGTTGCATAGACAAGGGCTTTCAAATGCCCCCATAAATGGAAGTCAAGAGGGCGGTGAATCGAGGAAGTACAGTACATACTAACGAAACTAAAATGAGCTCTAACATGGAAAGTAAGCGTTTCCGGACACATGTCCACATAACATATTTTCTTTGTTTGTGTGTGAGGAATGTTTCCTGAAAGTTTGGCCGTAACTTTTGTAACACCCTGTATATAAAGAATGCCACAGGAAGGAATGGAAAACATAGCCACCACTCACCAAAACTGAAGAGAGGACAGAAGCAATAAAAGCACTCCATGAACACAGTTGCCCTTTTCCAAGAAAATAGAACCTCGTGCACCCACGGACAGCACCGCCACCTGAATGGTGCTCAAAATATTCCCCCCCCCCTCCTCCCCCATCTCTCCACTGTATGGGGAATGCTTTTGCTTGCTGCTGACCTGCTTGCTTCCATTTTGGTGGGTTGTGGGTATATTTTTCATTCCTTTCTGTGTCATTTCTTACTGCTCCATTGTTTCTGGGACTACTTTATAGGATAGGGAAATTCAACCAATATGACGGCAGATGTAATCATTCGTGTGATAGCTCTGGATATCCGCACATCTTTCCTTTTGCCATATGTCTCGCCTCTATCGTGAGTGAGGGTATTTACCAAAATATTGTAAAGTGTGTTTGAATTTTTCTTTTTTGTGTGTGTTTGTCCTGGTACTCTTGCCTACATCTGTAATAAGTGACACATTGTTTTCCTTTCCTTCCTTATTTTAATTGTGTAATGACAGTTATATCGCCAGTGTTGTCCAGTATTTCAGTATTGAACCTTATTCTTGCAAGCAAGTATGTCGCTTACGTTATTATAAGGTTCAATACCAAAATAATGTATTACACGTGTTTGTCAATACCGGCTGCAGTCATTTTTGGTAAGTGTTGGGTTGAATTTCACTATATTTCCTTCATTTTATTTCTTTAAAGCATTTTCCTATTTATTATTATTGTTGCTACATGGTATATAAGAACAGTGACAGCTTAGTAATGCACTGGTACCACTTTTTTCCACTGGTAGAATGTCAATTTTGTCGCAGCCCCGAGCACTGCCAGCAATACCTGTTGTATCTCCTCTACCGTTTCTTTAACTTCGTATGGGGGAACAGTGCAAAGTCAGTTGGTAAAATCAGGTGAACAAGGGAGATGAATAATAAAGCCATGGAATTCTTCACCAAAAAATCTAGTATACAGAATGAATTGTTGCTGTACTGGAGGAAACATCTCAGCCTTCATTTCTCTTCTCAAGGTTTTATACATCTTTCTCTCATAATTGGCTCTACATTTCTGGCCCTTAAAAAAAAAAAAAAAAAAAAAAAAATAGGTCTATTATTTCCTCATTGAATTTTGTATTTTCGGGTGTTACATCAGAAGCCATTAAATTTTCGTGAGTAGCATTGCTACATCATCATCTTTAATAGTTTAATGAAGCTTTTGCTAGAGCTTTTAAAATTCGTCTTTATTTTTAAAATTAATAATTTTGATCTTGTTTCTTGTGAGCTTATTTTTTTCTACTCTTACATTACTAGTCTGTGCTTGTGACCAGATTTGAACTTGTTCAGAACTGAGACCGTTTTAAAAACGTATTCAAAAGAACAAAATCAGAAGTTAGCAACCTCTTTCAGGAAGCCTGCTCCTTACAGAATATGTTCACGGTAAACATTTTCAACTATCCAGCAAACTGCGCCAGTCTCTCGCCTGGTCATTTCTCTTATCAAAACCACAGTGCCTTTGACCAACTCACACTATTTACAGTTTCAATCCAGGTATGAAAGTCGCCAACAACCGATGTGATAGTCCTTGTTTTTTCATAACTTTCCATTAGTTTCTCGTAAGTGATCTCAAATCTCTAATTTTGAATGGCTTCAAGTGGGGATATCTGTAGTTTGTGCATTTTGATACGTTTAGAATCAGCCGAACTGTGGAGCCAGATGTTGCTTTGAGCATAGATATCAGTTTTGTTCTTGTTTATTAGGAACACAACTCTGTTCCGTTTTCTTTCAAGTTTATGTAAACAGATTGCTAGTATCATGATTATGGCTTACTTCATTCAGGGCAGCAGTGTTCCAATTGATGTTGTCAATTGTTCTTAGGATGGTCCCTTCAAAAGAACATTGCTAAATTCGTTCCCATTTCCTTACCCGCCTGTAATGAGCTTATGTAGACAAGGCATAAAGCCACTAGTAAACAAAAGTAACTGATATTCAATTTCCTCAAGCCTATGATTGTTCTCCAGAGAACTGCAGTAGTTGGTACGTACTTGAAATTATTTCACAGACAAAATAGTGTTGTCTGTTACTTTGCGGAAAATACACTGCATCTGTAAAGCAATCCCTTCTCTTTTAGTGTTTCAACTGGAAACTGCGCTTGAAACATCAGAAGAGAAGGGAATGCATCATAGATAGAT
Source organism: Vandiemenella viatica (assembly GCA_031002005.1). NCBI lineage: Eukaryota > Metazoa > Arthropoda > Insecta > Orthoptera > Morabidae > Vandiemenella > Vandiemenella viatica. The sequence goes on along the minus strand of JARYHS010005557.1, from coordinate 6,904,138 downwards.
GTAGCACATATCCAATTAAGTAAGTAATAGTAAAAACATGCAGTGTTTCACTTCTGCAGGGGGTATTCTATTTTTTCAGAGACATCAAAATGGCTTCCACCCAGAATCCAAAGAAAAGGGGGAGGGGCAATTTTACCTACATTTTCTCTGACATGGATTTGCTTCCCAATGTAGCTTGTCACTGGTGTTGAATACCCAAACAATCAACTGAGTTGATAAAATATTCCACTTACTTTTGCAGGATTCAGGCCGCTTTGAACGATGTTTTACTTCCAGTGTTCAAAGCAGCGCAAATCCCGCAAAAAGTAAGTGGAATATTTTATTAACATGATGCCTGCTAAAAGTGTTAAATATTATAAATCAACTCAGTTGCTTGTCCTAAAAGTGAAATCGACTAAGTGTAAAGCCTATTCTCATATCCGTGCTACATTCCTAAATGTTTGTGTTTCTCTCTATGGCCATGTCAATGTTTCTATATCTATCAGACCCATCAATCTGCAGCTCTAATCAGCCGCCATCAAGTTTGTACTCAATGCTACCTCCCACATTGCCGCAGTAGCTGTGGCACTCGATATGTCGAGACCGTCTTTCTGAACCTAATTTGGTTCATTAAAACTCTCTCTTCCTACTTCCCAGCTAGTATGGCCCAGACACCTGCTGAGATCAGTCTAAGTACAGTTCTTCTCGGACCTCGAATACATCAACCGAATCCTACATCGAAGCTATAGTTTCCTTCTGTCCTGCTCTGAACTGACATTTATCCTGACCCGACTGTAACACTTGTAATATGCACCTAAGGTTTGCAATCCCATTGTGTTTTTAATCCTATATTTGCAGATTGTGCAGTTAGTCAATCACACAGTTTTTAAAGTGTAATCAAATTATCATCATCCTCAACAGTTTCCAGCCTCTGGCCGGGTCTGCATTATGCACAAGCCTCTCCATTTGCTTCTTTCATCCCACCACCTCTCTGTCACCACTTTGTTCCAGTCCTCTCCTCTCTCCTCCTCTCCTTTCAGCCATCCATCTCTTGGTCTCCCTCTGCGTCATTTACCATGCATCTTAATTACATGGATTTTTCTCGGGATTCTCTGAGCCTCCATTCTCTTGACATGTCCAAACCATCTCAGTCTGGTCCTCTCTACCCTTTCCTGTAGGGGTTCCTCTTTCATGGTGCGTCTAATCACTTCATTCCTTATTCTGTCCATTTTAGTGACTCCCATTCTACCTATTAAAAACTTCATTTCATTTGCTTGTACTCTGCTGATGTCCCGCTTTTTAATTGTCCACATTTCAGCAGCATAAGTCAATATAGGCACAAAGTACGTATGATAGATTACTCTCTTGCTTCTCTGTGGCACCTCTTTATTCCATATCAGGCTTCTAATACTCCTTAGGAACGCCTCTGCTTGTCTTCCTCTTTCACTTATCTCGCCATCATTTCCTCCACATTCCTCTAATACACTCCCCAAGAACTTGAACCTGTTTACCTTCTTTAGTTGTTCCCCTGCCATCACAATTCCTTGGGCTACCCTATTCTTCTTCCTGGTTTTTACCATGTACTCACATTTCTTTACATTAAATTTCAGGTCATATTCCTCCACACTGTCTGTCCATACATCCAACTGCCGCTGCACTTCCTCTTCATCACCTCCCCAGATCACCAGATCATCCGCAAAAGCCATCACCTTCATGTTTTCCTCTCCCATCCTCGCTGCCACCTTCTGCATTATATCATCCATGATTACAATGAAGAGTAGTGGTGATAGGGCACTTCCTTGTTTTAGTCCATTCCTTTGTTCCAGCCAATCTGATCTTCCTTCCCCTATTTTCACATAGCTCACACCTCCTTGGTACAGTTCGGTTACTCTCTTGATGGTTTCTTTGGTAACTCTTCTCTTCTCCAAGGTCTTCCATACCTTACTCCTGTGTACGCAATCATATCCTTTCTCAATGTCGAGGAATACCAACAGTAGATCCTTTCCATACTCATAATGTTTTTCCTGCAGCTGTCTCATAGCAAATATCAGATCTACCATCGATCTCCCTGATCTGAAGCCATACTGCTCTTCCCTTAGCCCTTTTTCCACCCTGTCATGTATTATTTTTTCAATGATCTTCTCATACACTTTCCAGTCTTCAGGAGTTGTGCCCTGATTCGATACCTTTCTCATCAAATTAAATAAGAAACTCTATTTATTTAATTAATAAATCAACTTTAATGTCAAATAATAAAAATCAACAGTTAAAAAATTTAATTAGCAAAATAAAATTAATTTAATCATTTCTAGTGCAACATGTAATTTTCACGGGTTCTCCGCCACATAGTGTTGTAGAAAGACGAACTTTCGGGGGCTAACTCTGCTACGACTGTGACAACCGGACCTGCACTGGCACTGTCTGGCAGCCCTACGACACTTGAAGTTCTGGTTCGCCGTGATTGGCCAGCTCTGGAAGCCTAGGCAGCCGGGGTCTGATCTAATCGTACCCTAAAGGTACAGTTCCATTACTGCGTATCCATTGGTTGGTCAGCTCCAAAATCTCCTGTAGACCGGGAAATTAAGTCCAAAGTATGCGTACAGACAATGACAAAAAAAAATAATAAACAATTATTATTAAACAATAAGGCACTCTCTCTCAGCAAAGAATTGTCGTGCACCATCGAGACTGTCAATATAATGATATATGTTAGCAGCTGGTCCAGTTGCGTCATGGCTCTATATGTGATCTGCTCCTTTGTGCTCCTGTTTTAGGATTGTAAGTCCCACTTTCCAGGCATTGCTCGGAAAAAACCTGTAATCTGTTAAACGTGTTGTCACTGAGTCTTATTTCAATGGCTTCTTTATCACCGACTCCCAAAAATAAGGGAATCCAGCATCTTCACAACTGTCTCGACTACCGACGACGAACATTCAGATTGTGTTTCACACCGATTGGGCAGTTCCGCAACCACACGCAGACGACTCCAGCTCGACATTGCTGACGCCTGGCAGTTTTGCAGTGATTCTGCAGATTCTCATTATCGAGAGACCTCCAGAAGACAACAGGGGAGTATGACGAGATCATATCCTATCTGTGTAGGTTCCCTCAGCCGACCAATCATGACGAAGCAGTGTCGTAGGTCTGTCAGACTACGCCAGTACAGCTCTGGTCGTCACAGTGGTAGCACCAAGTATTTAGATCACATTGGAGTAAATCAAATCAGTTTGAAAAATAATATAGCAAGCAGTCAAACTATCACTTTATTTGGAAAGAATCACATATATAGCCAGTGGCCGAAAATGCCATTTCCGTCTCCTCGCTCATTGGTTTAATTGAAGTGATCCTAAATAAGAAGACTTTTTGAACAGCTTAACATTTTTCTGCACTTTTCTAAGATCATTGTAAAACACTTCAGTAGGTGGACAACCCAGTGTTATGGTCTTGCTTTGTGCTTCGATTGTCCCGTCCAGCTCTCCGTTGTATTTGTTTGAGTCAGTAATAGTAGTTTCTATGTGTTTGGCTTCTCTTTAAGTAGGATTTTTTTTGGTATAATACATCAATGGCCAATTGTGTACTGTGCGAAAAAGCAAAATTACAGGAACCAAGGAAGAAGTTCACCAACTTTTACCACGACTTTTGTTCCATTAGATCTTAAGCCTATGATGTGAGTTTAGAGATAGTCTTGTCAGCTGTTCCTTGACTAAACTGCACGAACTGAGTATTCTAAGCAAGTCAGGGTTAGAATGTGTTTCTTTACGATGAACACAAACGTACAAATATTGCTGATTTTTTTGGGATATCTGCTCATCAAATCTCGAACGAAAATCTTTGACATTGTTTCTTGAGATAGGCAAACTGAACAATCATGTCAACTTATATGTCATTTGATAAATTTTTGACTATACATCTTACAATATTCACAGAATTAAGAAGTTTAAATCCACTTTTTAAAAACAGACATGTCACATTTGGTGAAATACAGAAACAATTTATGGTAAAAACATTTTTGCAAAGCATTGTGGAAATCATTTATTTAATAGATTTTTCGTTTTTGACATTTCTATCAATGGTTATGACTCTGTTTTTGAGTTATGTAAGCTACCTTAGAATTTGTTAAATTTGTATCTTTTTACTGCGAGACATGGGGAACGGGTATATTAGACAAGCTGATACTGAAGCCACTTATAGTGCGATTTAAAATATAAAAACTAACTAAACATATAATAACAGCCTTAAATATACCTTTAATGATAAATAGTAGCCTTTAAACTCACCTAAATCATCAATAATCCAGCTTGTTAAGCACTAAACATTGTTACATGACAATGTCACCATTTTACAACACTTTTAGACGTGGTAAAAAGCATTTATAATAATAATCAACTATGAGAAACTAAATTTGGCAATAAACAACACATGATCAGTAGTCTGAGGTAGTTTAAACCAAGAAAATACAAGTTTTACATCCAGTCAAACACACCGGCAGTTTTAAACAGTCATAATAACACATTTAACGAAGTTTCGGATATCAGCAGATATTGTAATCAAAACTTAATTTCTTCTTGTACATTGTGTTGAAATTTTCAGGCAGTTCTGTATAGGTTATTTATTTATTTCTCGTGTCCAGGACATAACAAGTTGAAAATACAAATAACATTAATTAATTAATATTAAACTATAAACACAATTAAATAGAATGTGACCACAATTCCGCAATCTTGATGGCCTTCTTGTTTGCCCTATAAAGGTCGTCGATATTGCAGGTTTCAGGGAGATTCCTGCATATCAGAAGATGTTGTGGGTCCTGCAGCTCACCAAATTCACATAGATCGTTGTTATTACTGTACCCCCATTTTTTAATATTATATTTACATCGGGACACTTCAGTTCTTAATCTGTTTAGAGCCTTCCATATAGCATACGGCTGATTACATCCCGCAGCCGGTGCCTCTTTGATGTTCCTCCACTGTTCTTCAGGCAACGAATTTCGCCATAGTTCTAGACGGCGTGCTCCAGTAGAAGATGTTATGGCTGTAGTTGATTGTACGAAGCTCTTCCTTGACTTCAGCCGTGTGGGTTGAGGTTCGGGTTCAAACAAAGGGTGTCTGGGGTCTGTTTCTTGTTTCCTCTTCTCCCTCTCTGCAGCTGTTTTCCTATGAATGTCAGGTGGTGCTAGACCCATGATGTGGTATATTTTACTAATAGGAGTTGGTTTTAGGCAACCTGTTACAATGCGACCAGTATCATTCAATGCTATATCAACCTGCTTAGCATGTGCAGAGTTTTGCCAAACTGGTGCTAAGTATTCTGCTGCAGAGAAACTAAGTTCCAGGGCAGATGTACGAAGCACATTTGGATGTGCTCCCCAGGAGGAACTTGTAAGTTTCCGGATGATGTTGTTCCGGGCAGATACTTTAAGTTTCAGATCCTCACAATGGGTTTTGAATGTGAGAGATCGATCAAGCTTTACTCTTAGATATTTTGGAGTATCGCAGTGTAGTAGTTGTTGCCCCCTCCAGTTGATGTTCAACTTCCTTCTGGCTTCTCTGTTTCTCAGATGGAATGCACAGACCTGTGTTTTTCCAGGGTTGGGCTTCAAGTGATTAGCATCATAATACTTGGCCATATCTTCAAGAGCTGTTGTCAGCTTCACCTCCACCGCCTCAAAGGTTGTGCCTTGAGCTGCAACTGCTGTGTCATCAGCATAAATGAATGCTCTTATTCCAGGAATAATAGGTTGATGATTTGTATATATATTGTACAAGAGCGGGCCCAGCACACTACCCTGAGGGAGGCCATTCTTCTGAGTTCTCCATTGACTCTTTTTATTGTCGAGGGTGACGTAAAACCTTCTGTTTTGTAATAAACACTGGATGACTTGTGTAAGATGGTAGTCTTTTATGGTGGAGTATACCTTGCTTATCCAAATTTTGTGGTTGACTGTATCATACGCCGCTGTGAGATCGATGAATGCCACACCTGTAACCTGTCCTCTTTCATACCAATCCTCTATATACTATGTGAGGTTAAGAATTTGGCCGTAACATGACCGACCAGGTCGAAAACCAGCCTGTTCCTATACGAGCATTTTGTCAGTGTACTCTGAGATACAGTTGAGGATCAATCTCTCCAAGACTTTGTATAAATGACAAAGGAGTGAAACTGGTCTGAAGTTTTTTGGATCTGTTGGTTCCTTTCCAGGCTTTAGCAGTGCCACAACTTTGGCTTTCCGCCAGATCTTGGGGATCTGTAAGTTGGAGGTGCAGGCATTCATTAAATTCAAGATCCGCTGCTTTGTAGCTGGGCCATACATTTTAATTTGCTCTGTTCTCAGGTCATCTAAGCCTGCAGCATTGTTAATCTTCAAAGAATGCAAGGTGGCTTCCAGTTCTACCGGTGTGAATGGATTCCTAATATGATCTTGCTTGTCAGAGTGTCTTTGGAGCTTTCTGTTTTATTTTAGTCTTTCCATTTAGTAGCAGTTCGTGTGCTATTTGATTTGGACTAACTTTAAGGAGACTAGGTGGAGTGCTACTTGGATCACTATTGAGGTTTTTCAGTAATTTCCAAGCCTTACGGCCATTCTGTTTCGTGTCTAAATCTGACATTAAATTGCACCATTTATCTTTTCTAGCAGTAGACACAGCATGTAGGAGATCTTCACCTGTCTGTATGGTTTCTTCAGAAAAAGGATCTTCTTCATAAAGGTGCCCGTATCTCTCAAGAAGAAACTTGGAGTCATTATCCAGTCCAGCGACATAAGTTGTTCTGCAGCCTCGAAGAATATGTTTGCGTGAGATGGCTTTAACTATTTCAATAAATTTATCGTATGTATTTGGAGACGGGTCGAGGGTTTAGGAGTGCCTCATCTGGTTCTTGAGAGAACTTTCCCCATTGTGCTCGTTTGAAATTAAATCTTCTTTTAAACTGAATTGACTCTAGCTTCACTACTGCTTCAACAGTGCAGATAATTGGTCTATGTTGCGTACGTGGGATTGGTTCCATAACATTCTTCTTTGACTGTTGGGCAATGTGTTCACTGACAAAGATGTTATCTGGATTATATCTACCCTGTCATCTTCCACTACTAAAAGACGGTGGCAACTTTGGGTCATATATTAGCATTAGGCCCATACGTTCAACCTATTCTTCAAGGTCCTCTCCATTTTTATCAGTTTCCCTGTAGCCCCAGGATGTACTGTGCCAACTGAAGTCAACCATAACAATCTTTGTTTGTTGGGAGTGGAAGTTAGGTGGATCTTTGAAGCTAAATTTGGCATTTGGCGGCTTATAAACTGATGTCATGGTGCATGATTTGGTTTCGGTGGTCAGTTTATCTATTTCGCCATCTGAGGTTGAGACAACTTTCTAAATAAATTGCATCTAATTTGGCACGCTGCTGGCTTACATTAATTATTACAATCAAAGTAAATAAAGTCGAAGGATAAAAACACTTGTAAAACGCATAATAGCGATCACAGTATATGGTGCCAAAACCGTTTTTCAAGATGGGCTTTACTTTCATGATAATTCACTGTAAACCTTTTGAAATTTGAAAATTACTAATGGCGGAGGCTAGAAACCACAGGTATTTCAGAAATGTGATTACTACACAAATACACCAGCGAAAGACGAGACTGGCACACCGTTGTAAAGCTGAGAAATAGGAGAATTAAATGGCGATTGTTTTGATACTCAAAATAGAGTATTCCCGCCAAGTAGAGGGGGCAATGGAGATACAAAGGACACCTACATCACAGCGATGAAAACAGTGTCACTCCGCGACCACACATTTTAATTTATTGCAGATAATCTGTTGAGATAACGATAAAAAGCATAAAGGAGAAAGTTGTTTACCATCCCCTCCTCTAAACAGTATAAAATTCTGAGAGTCCTACTGTGCTGCCCTACATTCTGGGTGTCCTGTGACCTGGTAGATTATATTAGGGAATTTTCCCGCATTCCGGCTAGTAGCCAGTGGTGGACAGTCAAGTGGTGAAGGCCTGTTGCTCGGCGGAGCGAGCAGGTCTCGGGACGGCAATCGTGGAAATTTTGAAATTGTGCAACCCGGTCCAAGCTGTAAACATGCAACTTTAAATTTTCTCAGGGGTTTGTTCATTCTGTCTTCTTCGTTTCATAACTTGCAAGCTTCTCGAGACGAATGTCCGATTGCTGATCGACTGTAATAGTGAACATTTTTGTTTTTCTTGATACCAAAATGTAGTGATGGTGAAACTTTTGTCAGTGATTTTATTTCCATAGTTTAGAACTGAACCTTTTCTTTCCCAAGGTCAAATAGTGGAAAGTGGCGACCATAGCACTTTACAGTTGATATTATCCAAGGTGTTTTCACGGTTTATAATTTTGAACAGTTTGAATTTTTGTTAGAACTTTGTCCAAGATGCAAGTTGTTAGTTAAGGTGACTACGGATATGTGCAACCCCTATATCAATTAAGTCCCTTACAATTATTTCTACTTCCTTCTCAGAAACAAATCCAATTGTATCATTTTTTCATGTTTGATCTAGGAGCTAATTTTGCAATACGACGACGTAACTCAAATTATTGTAATGTATATAACAAAAACAAACAGGAGTTGTAATAAAAATAAAGAAGTGAATCTATTTACTTACAAAGCATGAAAGATGGCATTTGTTGCCACATGTCAAATGTGAACTTTAAAGGTACAGATAAACGAGGCAATAAAACAGGTAGAGACCGAGTGACAGCGGAGAGAAAAGGTGACGCATACTGAAACATATACATTAAGTTCATGAGATGATTGTAATGATGGTGTTTTTAAGTTGAATGCAGTGTGATCATGAAACGAGTCTAAACCCCATTTATCTAAAAAAAAAAAACTTATGCTGAATGATTTATGTTCTTTTGGTTAGTGATAATGTGTATGGTGACCAGATTATTGATGAATATATTGAAGTTGACCTTATTGTGGATCTATAAATTATTCTAAGTGCTTCAGTGGAATGGATTTTACAATTCCTTATGATGAAACCTTGTTGTTGTAATCATTTGGCTATAATTCTATCCACATGTTTGTCGAATCTGATTTTGCTATCAAATATTACTCCTGAGTACACCTGCTCCAACTCAATTGAATATTTTGATAAAATTTTGTTACTGGCTCGTGTACATGAAATATATTTGTATTTAATTGGATTTAACTGTAAGTCATCATCAGTACACCAGTTATTAAGAGCAGTGCAACAATTCTGAAGATTATATGTAACATTAATTCTATACTTTAAAAAATTTTTAGCTCATCAGCAGAAAATTAAAACTTAACATTTTTCATAAGTTTGTATATATGTTTATAAATATGATGAGCAGAAGTGGACCAAAATGGGAATCTTTTGGCACACTAGGTAAAACAGATATTTAAATTGAAGTATATCCTTTATATATAACTATTCGAACTCTGTTGGTTAAGCAATTTTCAAGCCAGTTTAGAAGGGATCTCACTATCCCAAATGATTAGTTTGAATTCAAATAGTTTATGATTGACTTGATCAAAAGCTTCAGTATAGAAACAATCAACTTCCATTTTGTAAGGAGGATAAAATATATTGTGGCTAACACATTAAGGTCTGGTTAGTATGAAGACAGTCTTCTTCTTTTTTTAAATCAATGGATTCCAGTATTTGTCTATAGTTTCTATCACTTTAAGGCGTAATCTTTATACAGGAATGATAAATACCAATTTCCACTCCCTTCACTAAGAGCTATTTCAAATAATAATTTTAATATTGAAGGAAATATATATTTGCATTCCTTTACAAAATTAGTGGTGTACTATCAGGACCTGCGCTTTTATTGTCATTTAGTTTTTCAATTTCTGAGAAGATTTCTGAACTGGAAATATAAATTGAATTTATGTTAAAATTAGTTTGATCCTCTACATTTATATTAATATTACTAAATAGTACCGACGACTTCGTTCGTATTTGTAAAGAATTTGGATTGACAGCTACCGACATCTAACCACCATAGTGCACGATGGGAGTCTCGATGCTATTACCACATACAAACGCCAGTCATCTGCGCTATGTAGTTCAGGCAGCAAAGTAAAATATACGGACACACAAGTCTTTGGTCGAAATACAAAAATATCCTTGATCGGCCACTTTCAACCACCATATCTCCCACACTCCCACAATTATTGAAATTCGGCCAATGTTGTGATCGAAAGGTGACTCTGTGTTACTACCACACACAAACGCCAGTGATATGGAATAGATAGTTTACGCTGATATGCGTCTTTGGCAGAATTATGAAATTGCCGCAGGTCTACCACTTTCAACCCCCATATCTCCCACACCCCCATAGCTACCGACATCTAATAACCATAGTATACAATGCAATGTTGTTGCAGGCCATGTTTCCACAGTTGCTTAATTAATTACCAGTTGAATGATAACGCCAATGCAACTGTTGCGTCGTACACGTTTCACCTCTCATCGAGGCATCATCGGCGACAAATCTGTGTTACAGTTTTTATATACAGTTTTATAAACATTTTTATTCTGTTATTACGTAATTATGAGCATGGGATATTTATATAATTATTAGCTATAAAAATATCTCATGCTCATAATTACGTAATAATAGAATAAATTGATCTAGCCTTGAAGCACTATACACGAGTTGTTTACATTCTCACAAGTGTGCTATTTCACAATAGGTCTGACTTAAAATTGTTCAACATACTGCATATTTATACTGCTTTTAGGAAATCATGTTGGCGAATGCTTCACTGGCACCCAATTTCCATCTCAGGAACATGTTACATACAGAAAATCATTAAAAATAATTATATGAAGCTCAAATAATTCTCACAGTAACTTGGTACTTTGTATTTGGGATATCAGGCAGCAAGAAAATGGCACAGTAGGCCTTTAATCCCAAGTCAAACTGTCCAGATTTTAGTTTTCTATGTTATCTCAAAACCACTCTAGCCACGAATGTCAACTGAGATCTTAAAGCAAACAGACAGATTAAACAACACAGCGGCAGGTAATGTCGTCTGTCGTACAGTGCGACCGAGCGACTCCTGCAGCGAGCTCGGCAGATGGTGGACGTGAAGAAGGACGACGGGTTTGCCGCACTGCACCTGGCCTGCCTCAATGGGCACCGGGCGGTGGCCGAGACACTCCTGTCACTGGGACGCGCGGACGTGGGTCTGCGCAACAACAGGAGGCAGACTCCGCTCCTCTTGGCTGTGTCACAGGTGAATCCATCCGTGTCCTGCAGTGACTGTGGTCGGAGCACGGTTCAGCTCTCATGTTTAAGGAGTTAAAAATTAAGATAATAGACTTATCTGTCCTCTTGTTAAACTGCAATGGGATATATTCCACCGTGAAAATTTCCCTATATACCTACACCTACATTTCCATTTCATAATATTTTCTTAAATTTCACCACTCTCCTACTCTTTCCCTACACAATTTTTAATTTTTGCTCTTTCAATGTTCCTGGTAAAATTTTCAGCATTTTCCTTGGTAATTTATTCTAGTCCTTGACCCTTACCCACAAAAGAAAATTTTCCCATGACCTTCACCTAAAGGTCCGTTCAAACGGAGCGCGGGCAGCGGGCGCGTTCGAGGCAAGGGATGCCCGCCGCGTTCTGATGATGTCAAACACAGCGCGGGCTGTACAAGGCGATCCAGTGTGGAGAAGAAACGTCAAGCGAAACGACCACGCTTTTTCCTTCTGGATCAATCATACTGTCTCGAACATAGTGAAAGTAGTAACTGGAACGTTTTACAGCCTGAACCTTTGTCTGACCGATGGCGTGTGAAAAAATCTGATGAAGGTTCAGAGAACCTGGCACTTTCCGAATTGCAATTGGAAATGTAGACGGAAAACATGAGAAAATAAAATGTCCTAACAACAATGGCTCAAGCTATTTTTGTTACATTTTTTCCCGATAATTCTACTGGCTTTTGTTGATCCAGATTTAAAGATCCTTGTACAGATGATATTGACAGTTATGGTCGGCATAGCGGCAGTAGCATCTTTCAAAATTGCACCTTTTATTGTGAATTCATTCACTGTAAAACTATACTATCTTCGAAACCATTGCCTGTTATGGATACCCCCTTCCCTCATATATTTGTAGGTGATGAAGGTTTTGCACTGCTGACTTACTTAATGCTCCCTTGTTACGGCAGACGTTGAAATAAAATATTTAATAAATGGTTTAGTAGAGCTTGACATGTCGTTGAAATTGGTTTTGGCATATTAGTCCTGACGTGGCGTGTTTTTTTTAGATGTGGAGACGGAGATTGAAACTGCAGTACATGTCGTAAAAGCAGTATGTTGCTTGTCCAGTTATCTTGGATGTAATAATACTACAGATATCATAAATGATGAAATATAAGATGGTCCAGTCCTGTCCAGAACAGCATTCTCAAATACAACGACGACGTATCGAGTTCAAGTGAGAGATCAATTCGTCACTTACTTTCATTATTTTAATTGATATTTAAACGTATTGTAAACATATGTGTTTACTACATTCCTGCTTACTTAAATAAACAGAATTATATGTTATATGTCAAACTTGAAAGTAAATAATAAGTTGCAACTAAATAAATATATCAAATAAAATACCGTTATATAAATAATATAATTTAAATGATAAACGAAATAAAATACCTTAAAATAAATAAATAGTAATTCAATTAAAAAGTGGAGGTTTTTTCGTTTTCCACGTAATCTCATTCGAATCTTCACTATTCTTGTTGTTTTTGTAGTTGGGGTTGCGTAAATCAAATAATTAATCTTTTTCGCTAACCAAATTAATTAGTTCCTCAATTTTGACATTCACCACCTCGACGTGATCGCGCGATATCTGTGTGCACGCACAACCTGATCGCTGCCCGCGACTGGATCGCGCGTTCTGCCTGCTTTCTGTTTGACAGGGTTGATGCAATACAACGTAATACAGTGCCCGCTGCTTGCAGACTTTCCTGCACGCGCCCAGTACCCGCGCTTTGTTTGACTGAGCCTTAAAGTCAACTGCAGTGTCTGCCCTTTCTTGTTCTACTCATAATTCTTCTTCCATTAGCTTGTGTTAATTTTGCTTATTTACACCTACAAATATACAGGTTGGAAAGCAAAACTGTCACGCGTCACCATGTGTTGTATTTGTTAGATCTATCATTTCAGCCTGGTGCCTCTTTTTTACGTATTATTGTGTGGAACTTCGAACACGGTCGCCCTTTCCTCTTTAGCTTATTTTCATAGGTAGCATCTAAATATTGAACAGATGAACGAGCCATTCATTGTTCTGATAATAACTTTTATTTTCATCATTTAATAATTTAACATTCTCCACCAACACCAGCTGATACTAAGACCGTTAATGTTACTTTTGTATCGGACTTCTTGTGATACTTTCCAGTTCGTTTATTGAACTTAAGGTAACGACTCAACTTCGTCACTCCATTATGTCGCTCCTGGCAACCAACAACATCTCAGACGACGAATCTATATTAGTATGCTTGCCTACCATGGAATAATCTATAATATATATGTGATGGTCACAAGCTATCCAAGCTTCATTGTCAATACCCTTACTCTCTTTACCCAACTGATTATGTTCTGTGATCGTGTTCACAAACATATCCCACTGCATCTCCATACTGCAAGGGCTCCTCAGATTTCATGGCAAGAGTGCATAATTGAAATGTGTGTATTGGTATGTTAAATGCTGCCATTTTCTTTCTAGATATTTTTTGCTTACTTTCATGATTAGTGAGTTTTGTGCGGTGCTGAAAAGTGCCTGGTACACGTAGGTTTCGAAACCTTTTGCTTGGATTGTGTGCACAGTTTGACAGTGATGCACCCTCGAAATCTTAAGTGACATTAGTTTGCTTTGATGGTTGAGGAGGAAAATTTGGCAAAGCTGAAAAGTCTGCCTACGGTCATATTTGCATACGTCTGCTTTTGGCTCCAACGGCGATTTTTCAACACTATACTACTGTGAACTCTTGAGCAAAGTTAGAGGGATCTGTTGGTCCAAATGTGAAAGATTCTGACTTGTGGCATTCTGCTTCTGCACAATAAAGCTTGTGCCAGGTGCTGTTATTGTGCAAGAGAATTTCGAAGAACTACACCAGACAGTTTTGTATAATCTCAGTCCAGTCCAGATTTGTCACCATATAATTGTCATTTGTTTGGATCCCATGGAAAGAAAGAAGAGGAGGGGGAAGGGAGGGGAAAAAAAGGAAAATATATGGGGATTTTTTTATAAAGAATTATTTAAAACTGCGTGTGATGGGTAGAATGTGAAGACAATAGTGGAGGCTATGTGAAAAGTAGTTTTGGTATATAAACCAGAGATAAAGTTTTTAAAAAGCCCTCTTCATACGTAATTTACCCTCATCTATACAGGGCAATGTTCGTTAGACTAAAAACATACTGGTCTGATTTAGAGTGGTTTTTTGCGTAATGGTTCATATTGTCCAGAGAAGGTTTAAAGTTACTGAAATCCATGATCTGACCAGTAGGGGAAAAAATGATATAATTAAAATATATTGCAACATACGTCACAGTCCAGTTTTACTGAATCATCCGTGTTGTTTGGAGAAGATTCTAGCTATTGCAATCATCCATCTGCCCAGTAGAAAGAAAATTTGGGGGGGGGGGGGACATTACATTTGTGACAGTCATAAGTTACATCATCACAACACGAAGCATGAAATGAAGTGAATTAGTGTTACCTTGCCTTAGGGACTGTGCATAAACTATGTGGCTCGGTCTTTGAAGGGGGGGGGGGGGGATTAGCTGGAACGCTACGCTTGGCTACGTGAGGGGGGGGGGGTTTCACAGGAGGCCAAAATGGAGCTATGTGGTTTATAGACACTCGCTTATCTTAGATGATGGCTGTGTGGCTTGAACACACAAAATAGACACATGATATATTAATTATTGGATCTTAGCCCCTTAAGACCTGAAAATTTTTGTATCAAGTGTGTTTTTATGTTTTGTGTGTTCATGCCACACAACCATCAATTTCTTTTTACTTCTTAGCACCTATTATTTATTTGTTATACGTATACTAGCCTCAAATCCTGTCAGTCATGATGAATTGAATGGAGTGTCATGGCAACTTATTATTCGCAGTTGCCTAGCAGATATAAAATAATGCTCAGTACAATTTCTCGTGCTCTACGCTACAGCAAAAAGTCTCAGTTGTTATCCTGAATTGTTATAAAATTTTGCTCAATGCCGTTCGTTGTGCCTTACACTTTAGCAAAAAGTTTGTTTTCATCCTGGTCCAGGATCCATTTCAACCTAACCACAAGCTCCGCTAATATTGCTGCTAGAAAATCAAAGGTTAAGTCACACACGAATTAATACGTACACAGTATTTCATACTAGCGACAAGTATCACTATATAAACGTGACCAAAAATCTTCACAAGCTCTTACAGCTTTCTTTCTCGTGATTCAAATCCGCATAACAATGTTGAATGGCTGACACAGTTACATTCGGCTGTAACACAGCATCAGTGTACATTATGCCACAGAATATTAGTTTTAATCCTTTCCCTGGCTGCATAGATCGCGATCAGTGAGGAACAACTTTCATTCAAATGAAGTAATGGGTGCTCATAAAAACATTTCTTTGAAAAACTTATGTTACTTTTGCCTTCTGCCTTAACGTTAAATGATAGTTGTCACTCTAATCCAGACTAAATTTCAATTTAATTAAAACCTCACTAACATTGTTGCCAGAAAACTAAAGCATTTATCTTACATTTCTATGGGTCAAGAATTTATATTAAAAAATCTGCATGGAATATATATGATAAACAAAAAGCCACTAATAATACAGGGTGTTTCAAAAAGAATATACGTATTTCGAATGCATATATTTATTAAACTGTAAGACATACGAATATGAAACTTTACACACATATTTACGAACCTCTTAAGTTCGGATTACAGATGTTCAATATGTCCTCCATCAGCCACACGACCAATATCACATCGATACTCAAATTCCTCCCATACTCAAGCAAGCATGTCCTTCGTCACTGATGTTATGGCAGTACAGATCCGGTTCCTCAAGTCCTCAAGGTTCTGTGGGAGTGGTGGCACATAAACGTTGTCTTTAATGAAACCCCACAGGAAGAAGTCACAGGGTGTCAAGCTGATGCATGCTAAGTCGCCAGCTCCTTGATGACCAATCCAACGGTTCGGTACAGTTTCATTCAGATATTCACGTACTTGGCGACTCCAGTGAGGGGGTGCCCCGTCTTGTTGAAAAATGAAGTTGTCTTCGTGCAGCCTCGGAAACAAGCAGTTTTGTAACATAGCGAGATACTGCTTACTGTTAACCGTGTTTCCATCAAAGAAGAATGGGCCGTAAACAGATGATCGGAATATCCCACAAAACACATTGACTTTAGGCGAATCTCGTACATGTTCAATGACTGCATGTGGGTTCTGTAGACCCCAAATTCAAACATTGTGTTTGTTTACCTGACCACTAACATGGAAAGTCGCTTCATCACTGAAAACGATGCATTGTGCGAAAGTGTTATCATTGTCAATAGCATCATTAATCTCGTTACAAAATGCCATACGTTTCCGTTTGTCATCAGGACGCAGAGCTTGTAACAACTGTAACTTGTACGGCTTCGTAACCAACCGACGTCTCAAAACACGCCAATTTGTTGTTGTAGGTAGTTGTAACTCCCGACTGGCACGACGAGTTGATTTTGAAGGACTACGTTGGAAAGCAGTTTGAATTCGTGCAACATGTGCCTCAGAAACACGAGGGCGGCCAGGACTCTTTCCTTTACATACACATCCGGTATCTACAAACTGTCGATACCATCTACGAATGTTCCACCCATTCGGAGGATGCATTTGCTACCTCAACCTGAAACGTCTTTGCACTGCAATCACGGAATGGCACTTCGCAAACTCAATAACACAAAATGATTTCTGCTGTGGAGTATCCATTTTAAACATATGACAGTTACCAAGAATAACACAAGACGACTGACATCTAGCGGCTATTAAATAAACTAGACTATGTATTCGTTTCTCCAATAGCCGAGCCGGGGCGCAGCGATCGATAGTTTGGACAAAAGAATACTTTGAAATACGTATATTCTTTTTGAAACACCCTGTATAATGTTAATTTTAAATCCAACACATACCTATCTTTCAGTATTTTGGCAATTCATTCACTTGACTAATTTTAAATGTTATTAAGTAAGGTGCATAACCTCGAGCAATGTGTCTGACCGTTAGCTAGGCAGAGTAGGCGGAAAGCGTGACGTTACAGTGAGACGTGTGCCTACATCGTGACCAAGATTAACATTTTATTAGTATAGATATGTGAAACAATGGCATTCTAAAGCAGATACATTATATATTTGGATGGGAGAATAACCACTGCTTGACAAAATGAAGGGTAGGACAGTGCTGAAATATGGGTAGGCACGTACACACGTCAAGGACTATATCACTTCATCTACGATTATTTCAACATTCAATGAGTGTACCTGTCTATCACTGTTTCGAAACCATTGCAGCTTTCAAATTTGGTAAGTGGTGGTTATTATTCTATCCAAATAGGTAATTTATACCACTTTATAGCACCTTGGTACCTTAATGTATTAACACTAAACCAGTTGGAAAATTGTGTTTATTTTAAACCATCTTTCAATTATTTTCAAATAACGAGCCATTTAAACATTAGTTTACTGAAATATCATGCCATATAATGTATATTGATCTGAATGTCATTGAAAACAATCTTCTTGAATTACCTAAGGACATCAGAATATTGCTTATTTTTCCTCAAAATGTTTGATATTCAAATTGACTGCACTATTAGTGACATCAATAGCTACAATCATTTCACTACATACTTAATCAGTTTGCATATACTATTTACTAAATTGGTCTTCTATTATTATGCCGTATAATGAGTATTTAGCAGTCAAGGTTAATATTAAAGGGAACATGTTTTCAATTGCCACTGCATCTAACCTGATTTTGTCTTCTGTGGTTCCTTACATTTGACTTCATGGTATCAGTTTAAAATTAAATTAAAAAAATATATTTTTATTTGATTAAAAATAACATCTTAATATTTGTGGTGTAATTTTTGTGTAATGATAAAATATACACATCACTTACCAAACATGAAGTGAGAACTACAGCAGCAAAAAAAAAAACAATATTTTTGACACTGCCCTTTTCCAAGAAAACAAAAACGTGACTGATCTTGTGCAGGCAGCAGAGGCCAACACAGGCACAATATTCAGGTGGCTGCACAAGATCGTCACATGTTTCTGGTATTTTTATTAATATTTTTTTGCTGTTGCCCTTCTTCTTTTAACTTTGGTCAGTGATGGGTATATTGTATTCATTATTATTTATATTTGTTTCTTCCGCATTGTTATCTAAAATATTGCGAATTTTTCCATATTTTTTGTCACTGTTGTCCATTTGTGTTTGGTGATCTCAGCTGTTGCCATCTACAGTGAGTGTCGGGTTGGATTTCCCTATCCGTCGCTAGTTTCGTAGCCCTAAAGCCTTTTCCAGCTCATTTTATTAGCATTAAACTTAAGATATATGCCGATCGTAAGTGACCTGTCGGTTGCAGGGGCACTGTTCGGTGGTGGAGCTGGTGGTGTCGACGGGCGGCGACGTCAACGCCGAAGACGAGGACGGCGACACGGCACTGCACCTGGCCCTCGTCAAGAGGACGGCCATCTCGAGCCAGCAGATACACGACCTCGAGGCGCCCGCCATCTACGGGGTCAGTTCACGTCTTGAAATTCCGTGCGTCAACTTTTGTTGACATAGTTGCCAACATTGTCTGCTGCCCTTGCAATGTGAAAGTGCTACAAACCAGACAACAATCAATTCACTTTGAGGAATTCATGGGTGTAAAGGAAACTGGCAGTAGTTTTTCTGTGGTTTTACAGGGGCATAAACACAATTTCTGAATTACTAGTTGAAAGAACACGCCAATGCAACTGTTTAGTTTATTTATTGCTGCGTCGTACACGTTTCACCTCTCATCGAGGCATCATCAGCGACGAATCTGTGTTACAGTTTTAATATACAGTTTTATCCTATTATTACATAATTATGGGCATGAGATATTTTATAGCTAAAAGTTAATTACTATTTACATTTGTTACTCTGGTATGCAGCTGCGCATCTCTGTTTTCATATACAACGCATGTTTTGCCTGTATCATATTTACAATATTTAATATCTTGGTTCTGCGGGTGGAGCCGTGTCGATTTGTTAAAACCTAACGTTTCTGCCATCTTGCTGTGGCTTTCACCAGAGGACTGCTTGTAAGTTAGCCGCTATCGCCTTATATAGTAGCAGCGCTAACCGCCGCGGTGACATCACCGCGTCCAGTGTAGGCGGTAGGATGGGGCTGTTCGTCTTGGGTTTTTCTGAGCAAGTATGACCAAATATGGTCAAGTTGTAAACCATTGTCGGCATTAATGTTGTTGTGCTGTTTTTGTACTTCTAGCGCTTCTCTTGTGCGCCTAGGCCAACAACTGCTTTCAGTGGCTATAACGCTGGTCTTATCGAATAAAATTGAATGGCCGCTATCGGCTGAATGTATAACTACTGCGGACTTGCTTGCGTCATTATTTTTAAAATGCCTGATGTGTTCATTGAGCCTCTCCTTAACAGTGCGTCCAGTTTCCCCAATGTAAACCTTGCCGCAGCTACAAGGAATTTCATATACTCCTGGTGTTTGCAAATGTTCTCTCTTGTCTTTAACGCTGGTCAGGATGCTGGATAATTTCCTGGGGGCTTTGTACACGGGACGGATATTCTTCTTTTTAAGTAGCCGACCAATTTTATCCGTAACTCCTTGGATGTATGGCAGAACGGCCACTGCCTTGTCAGGTGGTTTGATGTTTTCCGCCGATGATGCTACAGTGCGAGACAAAGTGGAGCGATCCAGGCATGCCAAGGCTTTATTACAGGCGGCCACACTATATCCATTGGCTAGAAATGTCTCCTTTAAGCTTCTCTTTTCAGCGGCCATACTCTCTTCGACACATACCACAGATGCGCGGAGTGTTAATGTTTTTAAAATTCCACTTTTGATCGCTGGATGATGGTGAGAGTCGGTTTTGAGGTACCGATTAGTATGCATTGGTTTTCAGTAAACTCGGTGGCCCAAGGAGCCATCATCATTTCTTGTAACTAAAACATCCAGGAACGGGAGTTTGTTATCGCTTTCAATCTCCATTGTGAACTTGATCTTATCAGGGCTCTGTTTAAATGATTGAAGAAGACATGAAACGATTCTATTCCATGGGGCCAGACCACAAATGTGTCATCCACAAATCACACCCAAAGCAACGGTTTCAGGGGGGGCGTTCTGGATAACTTCATCTTCGAAGGTTTCCATATATAAGTCGGCGACTACTGGAGACAGTGGGCTTCCCATGGCGGCTCCTTCCTTCTGTTGGTAGAATTGATTCTTGTACTGGAAGAAGGTAGTTTTCAGGCAGAACTCCGTAAGCGAAGCCCATTCCAGTGGCAAGTTGAGCGATTCTAATCGCTCTCTGATTTGATTAATGACCTCGTTTACTGGCACTGCCAGCGATCAAAAGTGGAATTTTAAAAACATTAACACTCCGTGCATCTGTGGTATGTGACGAAGAGAGTATGGCCGCTGAAAAGAGAAGTTTAAAGGAGACATTTCTAGCCAATGGATATAGTGTGGCTGTCTGTAATAAAGCCTTGGCATGCCTGGATCGCTCCACTTTGTCTCGCACTGTAGCATCATCGGCGGAAAACATCAAACCACCTGACAAGGCAGTGGCCGTTCTGCCATACATCCAAGGAGTTACGGATAAAATTGGTCGGCTACTTAAAAAGAAGAATATCCGTCCCGTGTACAAAGCCCCCAGGAAATTATCCAGCATCCTGACCAGCGTTAAAGACAAGAGAGGACATTTGCAAACACCAGGAGTATATGAAATTCCTTGTAGCTGCGGCAAGGTTTACATTGGGGAAACTGGACGCACTGTTAAGGAGAGGCTCAATGAACACATCAGGCATTTTAAAAATAATGACGCAAGCAAGTCCGCAGTAGTTATACATTCAGCCGATAGCGGCCATTCAATTTTATTCGATAAGACCAGCGTTATAGCCACTGAAAGCAGTTGTTGGCCTAGGCGCATAAGAGAAGCGCTAGAAGTACAAAAACAGCACAACAACATTAATGCCGACAATGGTTTACAACTTGACCATATTTGGTCATACTTGCTCAGAAAAACCCAAGACGAACGGCCCCATCCTACCGCCTACACTGGACGCGGTGACGTCACCGCGGCGGTTAGCGCTGCTACTATATAAGGCGATAGCGGCAACTTACAAGTAGTCCTCTGATGAAAGCCACAGCAAGATGGCAGAAACGTTAGGTTTTAACAAATCGACGCGGCTCCACCCGCAGAACCAAGATATTACATACAGTGACCGCGGAAGCCTTCGTAATCATATATTTACAATATTGGTTGTTATCATCGTTCACTCGTCTGTAAACCTCAGCTGGTTTGTTTATGTCTTGTCGCGTCATTCGGTTGTCTGCTGTGGCCATTTTGTTTGTATATGTCATGTCTCTGGCCGATAGCGCGAGTTTTGAAAAGTGTGAGTATATGTGATGGTCTTGTTAGAATGTTTTATATTTATGTGTGATGTATATATGTGTGGGGTTTTATTATACAGTTTGTGTTTATTTTGTTTTATCTGTTGAGTTTGTGTATATTAAGCAACTGTGGAAACATGGCCTGCAATAACATCGCACAATTTCTGAATTCAAAATGAACTGGAAACAGTCATTTTTTGTGTGTGGAGAGGTTGCTTTGAGATCTGTGGAAGCGGGAAATAGGAAATTGTCTGTGCTTTCTAGTTTTCTGTTCCCTTGCACAAACTGTATCTGATTTACAAAGGCATATGTCTTACATTCGGTTGTTTCGTGCACATGGCAGCTACCAAAACAGGTGGATAGTCACGCGCGATTGTGTATCAGATGTACGAACTGATGTTCCCTGTTCGCTCTGAACTGGCGTCTCGGGGTCACGTTCCCTCTCCCCACGCCTCACCTCACCACTCCGTCCCTTCCTACCTCTCCAAGTTGACTGCTGTGTGGCAAATTTGTCAGTGCAGTTTTAGAGGTCAGATTAGCAGTGACCCTCTGGTAACATGCATCCTCTCAGACTGTCAACAGATCTCGTGTACACCTGCACAATTTTGTTCTCCCATATGTGGATTGACTCTACCATTTTTGCCATTAATTGTGGCGACAGACTTGTATCCTGCGTATGCTTTAATTACTCGTACTCATTTTGTCTAGTAGCCTGCTGTTTTATATTGACTGAGCTTTGCTTGATAATAATAAAGTTTGAGGCAAATCAATCTTAACCTAAATCACTTTCCACACTGTATTCTGAGAATGCAAGGATTCTCTTGTGAATTATATGTGACTGAATTGATGACATCAAGAATACAGCAGCAGAAAAAGTAAAGCAAATCTATGCATATAATAGAACTGTAAGTGGTTAAAAGTCTGTACATGGAAAAAAAAAATGTATTTTTTTTTAACCCTTTGTGCTTCACATTTAGAAAAAATTGACAAAATTTTTTTTCCTCTTCAGTATGTACTCATTGGATCATAAATATGCCATTTGCATTGCAAAAGTACATTTAAGGTTCTTAGTTTAAAAATAAACTAATGATTCCAAACGGCATCATTGTCACTGAAAGACGCTTGAAGTTTTATTACTTTCAAAATAAAAAGTACACATAAATGTTCTAACTTCCTATTTAATTTTATTACAAAGTGTCTTAACAATTTATTTATTAGTTAAGGAACAAAATTGCATGTTATTAACCTACAGAGAAAGAATATGCTGTTTTTTAATTTGTGTCTGTCTGCATGTTGGTGAAACAGTTGGCTCGGAACTTAATGCAGTGTTCAATGCTCATATTGCAGGGTCTTCTATACTCCTGAATAATTACACATATCATCTTAAACTACACTTTTGGTTTTATTAACTGACCACACACACATTCCGCATATCCACCAGCATTTAAATTAGCAAATCTGACCGTAGATAAGGCAATGCTAAGACTTCATTTCCAATTAATACAGATTCTCACCACACTCTGGTCTGGTCAACACGATGCCAACCGTCACTCCAACAAGCTAAGTTTGACACATCTTTAGTTCTTGTAGAAACTTTAGTCCAAATTACTTAGAAAGATGTGTCAAACCCCCTCATTCACAGCTTTGTACCGTTCTAAAAGGTGATGTGGTACAACAACTTAAAGTTAAGTAACTGCCCACCATACTTATACCACTTGCAGTAATCACTGAACCATTCTTTATCATACACTTCCACACCTGACAATATTCCCCAAAACATGAAACTTATTGAGCAATTAAGGCCTGGGCACACAGAACGCGACAAGCGACAGCAGCAAGTGGTCGTTCTCTCGTCGCTGCGACACGTCACACAGGGCGCGACAACTACATAGTGACAAATGCCAGTGAGACCTTCTCTCGCGTAGAGATCTGTATTTCTCTACTTCTTTTTTTAATAAGCTTTCTTGGGCTAGTAAATTCTTATAAAACATGTCAAGTGATGAGGAGACTACTTCTTTTGTTTGCACTAAGCAGAAAGAAAAGGTGGTTCTGGGTTCATGACATCAATAAGAAGAGAGAATGCCTAGGTGAATACCACCGCCTTTGCCGGGAACTGGAGTCACATGAAGATAGATTTTATATTTATATTTTCGTATGTATCAAGAATGCTACGAGAAATTACACACTGAGCCATGGCCGAATTCCTTCAACTTCCTTGCCCAAGTCCCATCCCGCCTCTAATGACCTCGCTGTCGACGAGGCGTAAAGCCCAGGCAAAAAACAAAAAAAGAGAAATTACATAATCTGTTAAAATCAACTATATCAAAGTGCACCACGAACTGGAGAAAAGCAATAGGTATAAGAGAAAGATTAGCCATTTGTATGAGGTAAGTTCTGTTCATTTAATATATATTCTTAAAAACAAAACAGAAGCAATGACGCTGCCCAAATCCCTGGTCTCTAAGCGATTTACAATGTTATCACTTCCCCCTTGGAGGCAGCTGTCACATTTGCGTGGCGGTCAATATTAAGAAATACCCCTGAAACCATGCATATCATCACAAAGCGAAATAATCACAATAAAAAATACAATTTATTATTGACAATTTATTCCACAATCAAAAGAAATAAAGATAGCTCAAATACAAGTATTAACTATTTTAAATAATTACAGTGTAAATAACCAAACAGAAAGTGAGAAACTAACAAGAAAAAATACAATTCTGAAAGCGAAAAATAATTTTTTATGAGCTTGAAAATTTTTCTTCATCGGCCATGTCGATGTGTCACGTGACAATTCTGTAATTTTGTACAATCGCTCGTCGCCGCGACAAAGATTGCGGCCCGGCGACGGATCGCTTTGTGTGTGACCTTCCTAATTCAAAACTGTGAATTACAACAATAGCGACGTTGCGCCGCGACACAAATCGCGTGTCGCTGTCGCTTGTCGCGTTCTGTGTGCCCAGGCCTTTAATCTGACTGAAAATACTTCATCGGTTTACTTAAACTTTAGAAATGCTTTGCTCCCATCCTGGATAAATCAAAACCATTTTTAACCTAATGGTTGCGAGTACACTATGACTAACTTTTCTCCACATTATTCCGACATATTATTGTCTCACCACACGGTGATGAATGTATCGAATATGCCCAACCGAGCAGTGACACCTCACAACAATTCACTAGCATCCATTACCCACCAATACAACCGCCTCCCGCTTAACAGTACCAACACAAATTAGTTTTTGCCATTTCCTTTCATGGAAGTTTCTCACAAACTACAGAAAATATTAAATGATAAAAGTAATGCCAATGCAACTTTTTTTGTGTGCTTAAATGGCATACGCACTTTGCGTCTCATTGAGGATCGTCAGTGACGAATCTATGTTGATATTTTACATTTCAGACTTTATATTATTGGATAAAGGAGAGGCACTGAAAATAAGGTAGGGTAGGGAAAATAAACAGTTACCCATCACTTACCACAGATGAATTCATGTGGCGGGCTCGGGTGTGACCACATCTTTCCCCCTGCCATATGTCTCGCCTCCCACATGACTAGGACTAAAGTCGAAATATTGTGCAATTCGTTTGTTTTTGTGTTTTTACGTGTCTCGCCCTCCTGCCTTCATCTGTGGTAAGTGACGGGTAACTGTTTATTTTCCCTATCCTATCTTATTTTCAGACTTTATATTATGTATAGTATAATTCTAGATTGAAACTTTTTATTATTATTTACAACTTACTATTTACATTGGTGTTCTCAGGGTTTGTATCTGCTTTTCCCCCAAAGCATGTTACTGCTAAAGTCATCTGTCTTAGCTGTTGCACACTGGATGTAATATTGCATCTGTTGCTACTCACTTGTTTACGGTGGTCATCTCACTTTCACACTGTTGTGGTGGTTTGCTGACGGCACCAGTTTTGAAAATGCGTGAGTGATGTTTTGCTATTTTGTTTCCAGTTTTATGTGACCGGATGTATTCGGTAAGATTATTTATTCATTGTACTTATTAAATTTTCCTTTTTAGCCAGTTTGAACAGAGTTTGGTTTGTTAGATTTATTTGGTCAATTAGCACCTGCTTACCATTTTTCTTGCTTTCTGAATTTGATAGTTTTTTTTACAGAGTGAGCGTATTGTGTTTGTGATTGTTGATTGTGAGGATTTGTATGTCTGTTGGTGAGTAACCACTTTCTATTAGATGTTCAGCGAAAGTGGATTGGTTGCTGTACTTAAGTCTCTAATGTGTTCTTTGTATCTGGCTTTAAACTGTCTTCTTGTCTGTCCTATGCATATTGCCTCACAATTTTGACATGTCAGTTGATAGTCGTGATAGGTGTCTGAGTTTTTATTTGTTTTTGACTGAGCATGGTGGTGCAACGGTTAGCATTCTGGCCTCGCATTTGGGGACGGCGGTTCGAATCTCTGTCCGGGCATCCAGATTTGGGTTTCCATGGTTTCCCAAATCACTCCAGGCAAATGGCGGGATGCTTCCTTCAAAAGGCCGTGGCCAAATTCTTTCCCATTCCTTGCCCCCATCCTTCCCCGTCTCTAAATACCTTGCTGTTAAGAGACGTTAAGCAGTTAAAAAAAAAATTGTTTTTGTACTGAGTTGACTGTACATAGAGCAATATGTGTGCCTTATTTTTAAAAATGTCTGTCATTCGGTGGGTATATTTGTTGGAATAGGTCACTGAGTACCATTTACTTTTATTTCCAGTGTCTTTTGTGGTTTGTGGAGTTGTTTTGAATTGTCTGTGTTGAGGTTGTTGTGTGGCTGAAGTTTGGTTGTGTTAGTTATTATCTGTTCCTTCTCTATTTTGTTTATGATTTTTCTGTTTATTGTGTTTGCTGTCTGTTATTCATATCCATTTTTATTGCTATATCCTTTATTGTGTTTACTTCTGTTTGGTAGTTTATGTTTGTTAGTGAGATTCTGAGTAATCTGTAAACATATTGCATCTTGAAATAAATAACTCTCAGGTTTTCTGCCGGTTAATTGATTTATTTAATCCTTTTAATGACGTTTCGGCAACTGCCATCGTTGCCTTCATCAGGTTAACTCTTGCGAGCCAGTCCTGGCTCCTATAAATAGCCTGTTGCCAAGGGAAGCTTCACGCTGCTCTTTGATTGGTCGGCGATGCAAATGGCTTCAGACGGGATGAAACCGGTTTTTCTGCATCTCGTGGCTCAGCAGCTGGATGGCATTTAGTAGCTCCACGGCGGTATCTCGAGTGGTCACCCATGCAAGTAACAACCACGCAAAACGTTGCTTAACAGTTGGCATGTGTGGTCACCCATCCAAGTGCTCACCACGCTCATCGTTGCTTAACCGGCGGCATTACATGAGGGCTCTGGAAATGACCAATCACGACGACTTATCTCCCAGTGGTCGACGTTTCAAGACGGCATCTGCTCGGAAGGCTGTCTCTTTGTATTTAAGAGTTAACCTGATAATGGCAACAATGGCAGTTGCCGAAACGTCATTAAAATAATTAAATAAATCAATTAACCGGCAGAAAACCCGAGAGTTATTTATTTCAACAATACGCCGGGAAAAACTAAAATGTCGTATATTGCATCTTGTTTGTGGGTGATGAGACGTGTATTGTATTAATTGGTCTCTTGCTGTAGGTTTCCTGTATATCTTAAATGAGTTTGTGTTTGCATTTTTTGTTATGGTGAGATCCAAGAAATTCAGTTTTCCTTTTATATTGTGATGGTGAAGTTTTTGTGTATATTGTTTATGTCTGGGTGCAGTTTAATTATTCAGTCATCTGTTTCATTGATGAGATGTATATCATCAACAAATCGCCACCAATATATGATATTGTATCATTTCTGGGGTTTAAGGTTTTTCCATACCCCATTTTCTGTATAGTCAGTGAATATATTGGCCAAAGTTCCAGAAATAGGTGTTCGTGTCACAGGTAGTATTGATTATTGAAACTGAAGTTAGTAATTGAAGTGTACTTTTGATTTCATCTCTGTGCCTGTTGGGTTATGTTTTGTGTGTCATACGATTTGTCTGAATTAATTCAGTTGATACATTTAGTGGGATGTTACTGTAATTGCTTTCAATGCCAAATGATACTAGTATTGGTGTTTGAGGGATGTGTGTGTTTTTTATGTTCTGGATGAGTTTTTTTTTTTATATACAGGGTGGTCAGAAATTCACTCATCGGCGGGTAAGGGCAGTGTTCGGGACGTTGCACTAACGAAATAAATACAAAAAAAATTTAGTAAAAGTCGTACCGTTTTTGAGTTATTCGCAGCTAAAGTTGGCCAATAAGAGCGCTGCGCGGGCGAATTCGAACAGCCTTCCACAGGCAGTGTTGCCAAGCGTACTCAAGGCATGCGACCGCCACAGAAAACGAAAAGAAAAACTCTCTTTGGAAGTAGGGATCGAACCCGCAACCTTCAGATTTAGAGTCTGCCATCTTACCGAATACGCTGCCTAGGCACTACAATTTCCTTGTTTTTAGAAGCCACTAGGGCGGACTGTTTGTTCGTAATCGGAATTGATCGGTAATCTGCAACATTTTTCGGGAAGTCGGTGGTGTGGCTAAAGGACCATGCCAGAAGAAGTCTCGCAGTCAAACGCATCATACCGATAAAGACACTGTCATCATGAAACGTCATCAATTTTCGTTTGAAAAGTACGCCGATATGCATTTGGCGTATGGCGCTGCTGTACAAAACAGGGCCGAAGCAGTTAAGATTTACACGACTCGATTTCCTAACCATGTGATTCCATCGGCCAACACTTTTGTGTTGGTTGACAGAAGGTTGAGGGAGACGGGAAGTATTGTTGTCCACAGGCCTGACGCCGGATGAAATCGGTTCAGGGGGAGTGTAGGATTTGAAGACAATGTCCTGGAAATGATTGCTGATAATCCGAGGACAAGCTCTAGGGTCATTGCCAACGCATTGCAGGTACGTCCAGTCTAAGTGATCCCTCAAATTCTCCGTTTAAATGCAGCCTTTCAAGAGAGTCATTTTTGTTGTTTTTTAATTACCAGGTCTCACTTGCCACTGTTTTGGATGTCCTTCGCGACGAAGGGTTACATCCCGTTCACTTTCAAAAGGTCCAAGATTTGGAGGAAGACGATTTTCCACTTCGAGTTTAGTTTTAACAGTGGTACCTGTTAGCAAAATAGTGGCAAGGATATTCACGTTAATCAATAAAAATGTTGTGAATGAAATCTAGTGAAATACGATTAAATGGAATAAAAGAAGCTTCTTTGCAACGAATAAATTATGTTTGCAGATTTTTTTTTGTGTCAGTAACTAAATGATTTTTGTATAAAAATTAAAGATTAATCTGCTTGCTAGATTAACTAATTAAAAAACAATTCCAATAAAAAAAATCCTTTAGCCCCACCACCGACTTCCTGAAAAATGCCACGGATTACCGATCAATTCCGATTATGAACAAACAGTCCGCCCTAGTGGCTCCTAAAAACAAGGAAGTTCTAGTGCCTTGGCAGCGTAGTCGGTAAGACGGCAAACTCTCAATCTGAAGCTTGCGGGTTCAATCCCCACTTCCGAAGAGAGTTTTGCTTTTCGTTTTCTTTGGCGGTCCCATGCGTCGAGTACGCTTGGCAACACCGCCTGTGGAAGGCTGTTTGAATTCGCCCGCGCAGCGCTCTTATTGGCCAACTTTAGCTGCGTATAACTCAAAAACGGTACGACTTTTACTAGATTTTTTTTGTATTTATTTCGTTAGTGCAACGTCCCGAACACTGCCCTTACCCGCCGATGAGTGAATTTCTGACCACCCTGTATTTTTCTGTTAATGCTTAGTGTTGGATCGGAATTTTGTGTGTGTGTTTGGGGTTTTTATAAAATTAATTATTTGTCTTCTCATACATTTTTAAAATTAGCACTGTCAGTGTACAACTATGGCGGTATAAAAACAAGGTGACCACCGTAAACAAGTGGGTAGTGATAGACGCAATGTTTACATCCAATGTGAAACGGCTAAGACAGATGACTTTAGTGGTAAATGCTTTGGAGAAACAAACTCTGAGAATTGTTTTACAAATTATATAATAAGTTTGAATACTAAATGTAAAATTTCAATATAGATTTGTCACTGATGACACCATGATGAGAGGCAAAACATGTATGTCATTAAAGCATACAAAAACGGTTGCTTTGGCGTTATTTTTTCATTTAATGAATGAAAAACTGTGGATAAATGGCCTAGAACAATATTGCATTAAAGAATTATTGTTATTTTCTTACTACGAGTTCTGCTTTTGAATACTGCTGCTTCCCACGAAATTGAGTAAACAATAACTATTTCTGTATTTTCCATTCATGGACCTTTATCACAAAATAATAATAAAAAAATCTATATTTCTGATCACTCCAGGCTATTCCTTGCTGCTTTAGGTTTGAAAGTTTATCGCATTGGTTTTTGTGAACATACACATTAACCTTCATTTCTTACTTTTAAGCTTAGATGTGTGCTGCTATCTTTTGTTGTCTATTCATGTAGAAATATTAAATCATATTAAACATTTGAGTTCCCTAACAGGTCAATTTCTAGACCTGAAGCAGGCCTAATTAAAATGTGAATTTTTCATTTAACAGTGTACAGTATTGGAATTGACGAATGCGCTATCCATTGCAAAGTAGTTTAACTTCCTGAACACTCCTAACTAATCAGTGGAGACATTTCACTAACAGTACTTTGTCAATTTTGGAACATAAAATCGTACTAGATTCCTGGTTTTGCTGACCCCGACAGATGGTCCCCAAAAGCCCCTAATTGGTGACTTTAATCAAAATAATTTTAGCTGTTTTCCAAAAAGCCATGCACACATGCTGTATTGGCTTATTTAATAGTATAGGATTCAGAACAGATTTTTTAATTTCTTAGATCTAATATTAAAATAAATTGGTAATTATGTGCATTGTAGTAACTGCTAGTGGTTGTGCAGTGGTTTACTTGCTAATAGGTACCTTTATAACTTCAAAACGATGTCTTTACATCCGTGACCCTGATTGCAGATCTACACCCAGCTGGCACAGCGCACGGACGAGTGTTTGGTGGCGCTGGCGATGGCCTGCTACCTCGTCCAGGAGGGCTGCAGCCTCACCAAGAAGAACCGTCGCGGTCGCAGCCCTCTGGACGTCGTCGCCGGCAGCCCGCACCTCGTGGACATCCTGCAGACATACAACCTACAGGGACAGCTGCCACCTGCACCCAGGTGGGGCAACACGACAGAAGTGTGTCACATTCATTAGCCTATCCAAGTCAGAAAAGTAACAATATATCTGGTGGTATGTCTGTTGGCAAATCCTTTCATAACCGAACGAAGAAAGAAAAGTTCTTTTGACAAAGTGTCTTCTTTCTGCAAGTCTAAAAGTTTGGGAGTTCATGTAATCTTGGTTGTCCGGGCTGAACCGCGCCAATTTGTCGAAACCTAACGTTTCGGCCATCATTTTGTGGCCTTCTTCAGAGTACTGTCACGGCTGGAACTGCTGCCGCCTATATATAGCTCCCGAAGAACGCGCTAGCCATTTGGTGTGACGTCACTCAAACTACCGCCGCCAGCGTGGCCGGTCCGATGGGGGCCTGCGTCCCGCGTTTTCCTGATCAAGCATCACCATATTTGGTCAAGTTGTAGCCCGCCGTCCGCATTCATATTATCTGGTCTTTTTTTGATTTCCAATGCTTCTCTGACACACCGGAGCCAATACACTGGTGTCACTGAATAAAATTGCATGCCCACTGTCAGCAGAATGTTGTGCTACAGCTGATTTGCTGACGTCATTATTTTTAAGATGTCTCATGTGTTTACACAGCCTTTCCTTGACTGTCCGTCCACTTTCGCCGATATACACTTGGCCACAGCTACAGGGTATCTGGTATACGCCCGCTGTCTGCAACTTCTCCCTCTTGTCTTTGACTTTTAGAAGCACATCAGAAATCTTCCTAGGCACTCTGTATTTTGGACGGATATTTTTCTTCTTTAAAAGACGGCCGGTTTTATCCGTCAGCCCGTGGACATAGGGTAATACTGCCGTGGGTCCGTCTGTTCGTCTTCTGGCTTCGACTTCCGGTGTCAGAGCACAGGGTGATGCTCGAGGTGCAAGCCTTGCAGTGGCCTTATTGATGACGTCAAGGCTGTAGCCGTTGGCCAGAAACGTCTCCTTTAAAATTTCCCTTTCAGCGGCTATGCTCGCTTCGTCGCTAACTATAGAAGCACGTATGGTTAATGTTTTTAAAATTCTGCGTTTCAATGCTGGATGGTGGTGAGAGGCTGCATGCATGATTCATGTGTGTGGGCTTGCGGTAAACTCCATGCTCTAAGGAGCCATCTTCCTTCTGTTTCACTATCACGTCCATAAGGGGAAGTTGTTTGTCCACCTCAGATGGTGGCGCTGGCGTGTCAGAGAAGCATTGGGAATCAAAAAAAGACCAGATAATATGAATGCGGACGGTGGGCTACAACTTGACCAAATATGGTCATGCTTCATCAGGAAAACGCGGGACGCAGGCGCCCATCCGACCGGCCACACTGGCGGCGGTAGTTTGAGTGACGTCACTCCAAACGGCTAGCGCGTTCTTCTGGAGCTATATATAGGCGGCAGCAGTTCCAGCCGTGACAGTACTCTGAAGAAGGCCACAAAATGATGGCCAAAACGTTAGGTTTCGACAAATTGACGCGGTTCAACCCGGACAACCAAGACTACGTTGACAACGACCTCGGAAGTCTGCGCACCCATTTGGGAGTTCATGTTGGTACTGTAAAAATTGTTTAAAATCTGAGAAGTGGAATGTTGCTGCCAGAATAATCTTATTGGGAGCAAGGAATGGGAAGGAATTCAGTCAAAGTCTTTAGAAACTGTGGAAAACTAAAATCTTAATGGCTTAACACAGATTTGAACCTGCTTTCTTCTAAGTGGTATTCCCGAGTGTTTCCGATCGTCCAACCTCCCTAAATCGTTGTAAACTTGGCAACTACTGATAAATTTCTTCAGGGTTAGAGAAAGACGCAAAGGATAATTGGAATTGTGCTTCACTGTCAAAAAGTGATCAGAGCAGTATTTGTTTATCTGAATGTGTCTCTGCTGAATGTCAGAAGCTGTAGTCTTGAGGTACGCAAAGTGTAGTGTGGTAGCTCGTAAGCCAGGCTGTAAGTGTGGTGCAGCTACTCCGGGAGACCAAATACCATGCAGTGAGGCCAGAAAACACTGCCAACATCCTTGTTTCCTTGTAGTAGAGTTCCATTCAGAAAGTCTAGAATTTCTACTCGGACAACACTGTTAAATGTGTCAACAATGTGCTCCCGTAATTTAGAGAGGTCTGGCAGAAAGTTGTTTGATGTATGAGTTTTCAGTGTTGTACACTGGCGGGTAATAATTTTACCACGGCCTAATAGCTTACCTCGCAATTGCTAACTATTGGGATCAGGAAGATTTTTGTGTAGTGATCTGCAAGGCTTAGTTGAGCAATCAAAGTTATTTGAAGTCACCTGTAATTTACCTCTCACTCTTTTCCATTTGCTCCACAAGTTGTATCAATGGTACACCACATGATACCTGGGGACCACAATACAGTGGTGGGAGTAAATTTGTTGGAACGTTTTGAGGAGTTGTGGGAATTTCTCGTAGATTCCCTGTCGTTATATATTGTGGTCGTTTGCAGCCACCCGTCTCGGCCGGGCCCGAGGATTGCTCAGACGGCGATAACCACGGCGTCGTCGTCCGTGGGATCGACGGGTGTCGCAGTGTCGGCCGCTCAGGGTGCGGCCCGAGGCACACAGTCCACTCCGGCCAATGCAGATGTCAGTGGATCTCAGGTATAATAATGCTGCAGTGCTACATATTATTATGTTGTGAGATTTCAAAGCAATTATGATCATATTTTAAAAAAGAGCCCTGCAGTATAAAATTTACAAGATCATCACTTACTATTTATCTGTAATAAGATTAATAAATAAATTACGCCAAAGCAATTGACTTTTTTTTGTGTGTGTGTTTATTTGTCTCCCGTACGCGTTTCACTTCTTTTGCAGAAGCATCTTCAGCGGGTTCTTTCTGTTAATTATGTACAAAAGTTGTAAGCAGGTTATGTTGTGGTTTGTACAGTGGAATGAATTATTATCTAACTTATAATCTACTTACATTTTGTGGTCTATTGTATTTCTTTTAGCTCCATTCTCAGCATCAGTGCTTTTGCATTTTTGGTGGGAAGTGTCTTCATGTTTGAGATTCACAACACTTTTGCACTGCACTATGTGTTTGTTATTACTTGCAAATGGCCGTTCTGTTTTGTTTACTAAGCATCGAGTTTTTGTAGCTATGCGGTGCTGTTTTGTTTTTCCAGTCTTCTATTGTTTGGTGGTTTTTTCAAATATAAATGATTTCAGTAGTTGTTTTGTATGTCCATATTTACTGTTATTTTACTGTGTCGACGTTTCTATTTTATTTTAGCTTCAGTGTTTTGTATAGTGTTGGGTGTGTAATTTTTGTGTATTAATTTATTATTCGTTTTCCTTCTGTTAGTGCTTTTTGTATGTGGTAGTTTTCTTGGAATGTTAGAATGTTAGTATAAACAACAACAAACCACAAATACTAATATTCCAAGAAAACTATCAGATACAAAAAGCACTAACAGAAGGAAAACGAATAATAAATGAATACACAAACCTCGCACACCCAACACTATACAAAACACTGAAGCTAAAATAAACTAGAAACATTGACACAGAAAAACAACAGTAAATATGGACATACAAAACAACAACTACTGAAATCATTTATATCTGAAAAAACCGCCAAACAATAGAAGACTGAAAATACAAAACAGCACTGCATAGCTACAAAAACTCGATGCTTAGTAAACAAAACAGAAAGGCCCTTTGCAAGTAATAACAAACACATAGTGCAGTGCAAAAGTGTAGTGTTGTGAATCTGAAATAATGAAGACACTTCCCACCGAAAATGCAAAAGCACTGATGCTGAGAATGGAGCTAAAAGAAATACAACAGACCACAAAATGTAAGTAGATTATAAGTTAGATAATAAATAATTCATTCCACTGTACCAACCACAAACATAACCTGCTTACAACTTTTGTACAGAATTAACAGAAAAAAACCGCTGAAGATGCTTCTGCAAAAGAAGTGAAACGCGTACGGGAGTCCAATAAATACAAAAATAGTCAATTGCTTTGGCGTAATTT
The DNA here is from genome assembly GCA_031002005.1 of Vandiemenella viatica. Lineage (NCBI taxonomy): Eukaryota > Metazoa > Arthropoda > Insecta > Orthoptera > Morabidae > Vandiemenella > Vandiemenella viatica. The sequence continues at coordinate 6,869,266 of JARYHS010005557.1, read as the reverse complement.
ATTTATTAATATTATCAGCAATTGAGGAAAAAAATGATCCACAACATCCAGATATGTAATAAGATTGTTGGTGATTACAAAAAGAGGATTTCACAGAGTTGTCAACAAGAAATTTTAAAGTTTCTAGCCATATTATTAGTGAAACTTTTAATTTTATACAATCATTATTGCTGTTATTTTCATAAGGTGCCAGGTGGTGATCACTTCTTGGATATATGAATTTTTTTTACTCTGTAGCAGTTCTGAATAAAACATTCTTGAGAATCTTGTTGGATATATTTTTAAACAAGCAATAGTTTAACTGACACAATTGTCACTATCTTTCTCAGGAAAAGGTTCTCAATAAAAGTATATACATTCATCTCAATGTTGTAATAACAACTACTCTCAGGCACCTTTCACTACACGGAGCTCTCTCCAACCGGCCCACACACGTGCGCCTCGACTTAAATTTTCCGCCGTTCTTGTGTCCACAAACTATTTCACGCTTCTCGAAACGTTTAACCCTTTTGCTGTGCTGCAACTGTTACTAGTCTCTTCGAACCAATTTCTGGTTAATTTCCATTCACACTTAGGCAGTGCCATCAATCCCAATTATCTCCCTTTTCCGAATTTTTGCAAGTTTCTTTTATTATTATTTTTCTCCATTGGTACATTTTCTTTAGATGTAGCACAGCGGGTGCAGCCGATATTGCCTTAAAACTTCGCTGCGGTAGCTAGTCGCTTTTGTTACGATTTCTAACAGTTAACTTCCATCAGCAGTAACCTAGTTTTCACTGTCGTACCAGTCAGTAAAAATTACTTAAAAGTTGTCTGGCTCTATTTGTCTTGCAGTTTCCCACACCAAAAACAACATGATGTCTCCATTAACCAATATCTTTCTGCATTCCGAGGTCATGCCTTCCAACTAGCCAGATTACAGTCACGCGTCCTTTACCTAACAGCATGTCTTAGCCTTAATATGTCCCCATATGGCCTCATAATAAAATTGCCCATTTTCAGTTGCCCCCTCCCCAACTTCACCCCTTTTACACACATTCTACTACAGGCCGTTCTTATTCTAAACTACCCTGGTGCTGCAACAATACACTGGCCTGGCCAGCTGACACTCCTGTCGCGTGTTTCAACTGATGTTTGCTAAAGATTTAAGGAAAGTCAGAGAAGCCAAACTGGTGGACAGGAAATCCTCAAATATTTGGAGGGGATGGTTCTGGAGAAGAGATGGAGGGTCAAGTGTGGATGATGGTTTGAATTTCTCCAGACTTGGTTCCAGGTGGTCCTGATACCTCTGTTCACTGCCACGAGTGGCAAAGTGATACCGCCAACGGAGTGTACGGCAGAACGATAGAGCCACGGACTAGTTTGGCACGGTCAAATGTGGGGGTGGGTGAGAAGGCGAGTCCCTTGGAGAGTACAGAGAGTTGGGATTCGGATAGTGGTGAAGAGGATAGGTTTATAACTGACAGTTTAGGCTTGGGAGTAGGGTTCGAGTGCAGAGAGCGAGGTGTAGGTTTTAAAGGGGGGAGGTTGAGGTATGTTGAAGAGCTGGGCAATGGATGGTTTAGAGGAAATCGGAGGAGGCTGTAAGTTTGATTGGTAGATCATTGGCTGGTGGGGAACAAATTGCCCCAATGCAAGATGGGACTATTTGGACAACTTTTGTAAATGCTTCTGGGCGGAGAATATATATATATATATTTTCAGCAGTTTCCTCCCCAGTTGTGAATTGATTATTTGATCCAGGACGTGATTTCAAAATGGTCCCATTGTGGTGGACTGGCTGCTTTTTTCTGTTCACTCTGCCACCAGTGAGAAGAGAAATTATATGTGGGTAGGAAGGTTACTGTCACATAAGCGGTACGATGCACCAATGATACACCAGCTGGTTATGTACACATATTTATATTTATTCAGTAATTAACATGATAACCATTTATCAACCGATTATGCCAACCATACCCCTATTCCAACCAGGTCAGTATTGACTTGCGACTAATACCAGAGACTAACATATCTCCCTTTAGGCTTTACCATCACCAAATACGACAGGCTGTCAAAAAGTTCTCAGCATTTCATTGTAACTCTTTATTAGCAAAACATAAGTACACATTTACCTATTATCTTTCAAAGAAGGCTCCATCTGAACACACACAGTTGCTCCACCGCACCTGCCATTGCTGGAAACAACGATGAAAATCCTATTTTGATATCTTCCGAAATACAGCCGTCGCTTTGGTTTTGATGTCTTCTACGGTGGCAAAACGGTTACCTTTGAGGTCCATTTTCATCTTGGAAAAGAGCCAGAAATCCGATGGCACTAAATCCGGTGAGTAGGGAGGCTGTTGGAGGACTGGGATGTTCTTTTCTGCAAGCCATGTCTCACAATAATCCATGTGTGGGAGGGAGCATTGTTGTGATGCAGTGACCATCCTCCTTGACATTTGACGGGACTTTTCTTCGAATTGCTTCCCTCGGTCTTTTCATTACTTGCACATAAAAAGAGCCGTTAACAGATTATCCAGCTGGTAGAAATTCATGGAGCACCAGACCTTCGTTGTCGAGAAACGCAACGAGCATCACTTTTGTTTTTGATTTTACACGACGTGATTTCTTTGGTCAAGGCGAGGACATTGTGTGCTGTTCTGATGATTGCATCTTTGTCTCCGGGTCATAAGTATACCCCCAAGTCTCGTCACCAGTAACAATTGTCTGAAGAAACGTCGGGTCCTCTGTGCTTTTTTTTTTTTTTTTTTTTTTCAAAATATTTGGCCGCAGTCGACTTCCGAGATTCTATTTGATCTGGGCTTCGGGACAAACTTAGCAGTGACACATTTCATCTTCAAATCATCTGACAGGATTGCGTGAATGGATCCATGAGAGATCCCCATTTCTTGTGCCAACTCGTCGATGGTAATTCTTTGGTCTTATCTGGTTAACTGTTTCACTTGCTCGACCATTGTTTCGTTTCTGGAGGTTGAAGGTCTCCCACTGCGACTCTTGTCTTCCGGCGATTCCTGTCCGCCATTAAATCTTGAGAACCTTTGTAAACGATTGTTTTCTTTAACGAATTGTCACCATAAACTGTTCGTAAGGCTAACAAAGTCTCTAAAGCAGATTTCCTTAATCTGCATACGAACTTGATGTTTGCCCTTTGCTCAAACTGCGACATCGCGCCAACTGATTACCACACAGACCTACCTTCAGCTGCACTGCAGTCACACTGCCTGTTATGACCTGTTCAGACCTGTCAAACTCATAACAACTGATTACCACAATCAGACCTACCTTCAGCTGCACTGCAGTCACACTGCCTGTTATGACTTGTTCAGACCTGTCAAACTCATAACAATTGATTACCACACAGACCTACCTTCAGCTGCACTGCAGTCACACTGCCTGTTATGACCTGTTCAGACCTGTCAAACTCATAACAACTGATTACCACACAGACCTACCTTCAGCTGCACTGCAGTCACACTGCCTGTTATGACCTGTTCAGACCTGTCAAACTCATAACAACTATTACCACACAGACCTACCTTCAGCTACACTGCAGTCACACTGCCTGTTATGACCTGTGCAGACCTGTCAAACTCATAACAACTGATTACCACACAGACCTACCTTCAGCTGCACTGCAGTCAAACTGCCTGTTATGACCTGTCAAACCCATAACAACTGATTACAACACAGACCTACCTTCAGCTACACTGCAGTCACACTGCCTGTTGTGACCTGTTCAGACCTGTCAAACTCATAACAACTGATTACCACACAGACCTACCTTCAGCTACACTGCAGTCACACTGCCTGTTGTGACCTGTTCAGACCTGTCAAACTCATAACAACTGATTACCACACAGACCTACCTTCAGCTACACTGCAGTCACACTGCCTGTTATGACCTGTGCAGACCTGTCAAACTCATAACAACTGATTACCACACAGACCTACCTTCAGCTGCACTGCAGTCAAACTGCCTGTTATGACCTGTCAAACCCATAACAACTGATTACAACACAGACCTACCTTCAGCTACACTGCAGTCACACTGCCTGTTGTGACCTGTTCAGACCTGTCAAACTCATAACAACTGATTACCACACAGACCTACCTTCAGCTACACTGCAGTCACACTGCCTGTTGTGACCTGTTCAGACCTGTCAAACTCATAACAACTGATTACCACACAGACCTACCTTCAGCTACACTGCAGTCACACTGCCTGTTATGACCTGTTCAGACCTGTCAAACTCATAACAATTGCATCACAAATGCCAACACTATGACAGAATTCCGGGAATTTTTTGACTGCCAACACTGTGAGAGAATTCCGGGTACTTTTTTAATGCCCCTCGGCTATTGCCATCTAAGCAGGTTCAGTCCATCCTGTCTTTATTGTAGTGAGCCGTGCTCGGCTCGTATTGTGGGTTATTCTTATCTTTCGTTCACGACTGTCGTCTGTCGCTAGTTCTCGGTAAGCCCGTGTGCTCGTTTTTCCGTTAGAGAGTGCTGTGGCTCCTTGCTGCCCTCTATCGGCCAATAGAGCTTATATATATTGGGGACACGGAACCGAGCAGGGAGTTAGTCGGAGTGAGTGAGTGAGTTAGTCAGTCTGTCAGTGGCAGGGTACTTCCCTGAGTGGCCGTGATACTGTAGGCCCGCTGCGGAGTCGCTTGATCGCAGCTGTTGTGTTTGGTGGCGTCTGGTACTTCCTTGTGTGGCCGTGACGCAGCGAGGTCTTGTGGCTTGACCGGGCGGCCAGGAGTGCTACATCTGGTGGATTGGTGTGTCCACCGCGACTGGTCCTAGTTCGCGTGGGGCGAGGGAACTCCTCCGATATGCTCCTGGTTGAGAGCGCTGTCCCGTAGACTCGGCAGTACGGCGGCGATTGACGCTCATGGTCACTTCGATTTGACGCATGCCATTATCTTGCCCTATGGGGGTATTGGAGTGAGTATTGCCTGTCAACTCCAACTACAAGTGTGTCGCCTACGGCTTCCTCGTTAGTGATCTGTCTCTTCTGTAAAACTGTCTTTGGTACTATCTGCAGACTTATTACATGCTGGTGGATTAGCGTGAGCCAGTCTGGTTATTTTCTGTTATTTGATATAAGTGGAATTGTTTGTGATTACAGGGCTATTCAAATTATAATCTGTAAGCTCAAGGTTTTTTGCATTATATTGTATCATATTGTGATTACAGGGTTATTCATATCATAGTCTGCAAGATCGCAGCTTGTATTATTTGGTATTATATTCTCTGTAAGTTTTGGCATTGTCCTTGATGATTGTAATAAATGCTTAAAACAAGGCTTGGACTGATAACCATGCTCCCACACACTTCCCATTGAATCTATCTACCACATACCACATACCATGTAGTGCCACGATGTGACGTCTGTCGACAGCTGCGTCTGTCATTCTGCTGCTGCCGACTATCAGCCACGCAACGACCGGTTCGACCTTTGCCCAGTCGATGCACCTCAGTTTTCTCTGTTTTGTTCATTGTTCCTACGACCTCTTTTTAGAGGGGATAATGACTGTCCAATCTGTTACCTCCTTGATGCCATCATTTTCACGTGATTACGACATTGCTCACTTTAAACCACCGACTGTCTCGACCCACTATCCTGTTCATTGCACCTGAAGTTTACACATTCTTTCTGGCTCAACCGTTTACAGTATATGTCACAACTGACTTAGCTCTCTATAATTCTCTGTAAACATCCTATAACTCACAATAAATCCCTTGGTCTGCTGCACCATATAAATTTCATTGTGATCCTTTTTCTTTTGAGGCCCATCAATTCTGGAGTTGAAATATCGGAAAAACCAATCCCTGATTCCGGGATTGAGAAATTTCAGAATTCCGGTATCCGTGCACTACTGGTTTCATACTAATATTTAGCTGACTTGGAATTAGGACTATATTTTTTTTTGTTAAAATCAGATCAAACTATCCGTTCATTCCTTGCACCAAGTCTCGCTTGCCGTGCCACCTGTTGGTTGCAGAATGTCAATACGCAAATAAAATAATTAAAAATACTAATTATTGAATAGATAACACAAACTTGACATTTCTGGAGAGCTTTCTCTTCCTGTAAAGTATTTAATAATTTATTGTGTATCATGGCAAGCTTGTGAAAATTATTTTTTGACTTTCATTATGTTAGACAAAAGCTCTCATTTCTGAAAATCTATGAGCACTCTCGTTTGAAATATTGATTGTATTTTCTTTCTATGTTTCTTATCATGCACTCATCATTTTTGTCACTAGTTTCATCTAAACGAAATAAGTTGATATGTTGTTTAGAAGAAAATAATCTAAATGGACAACATTTTACATTAATATGAGATTTTAACATTAATCAGTTATTTTTTTAATTGGTGCCAACTAATGCAAACAAAACAAAAAATGGCAAAAATAAGGAATGACAATAATACGTTAGATTAACTGTGAATCTTTTACTGTACGATGGAGTCTGGCAACCGACACTGTAGTATGACTCGACCACCAACGAGGCCGAGCCACAGATTAACCATGTCCTACTGGCTACTGAAAATACAGGAAAATTTCAATTATATATCTGTATAAAGATACTTGAAAGTAAACAGAAATATTTTTGTCATATTTTATTTCGGAAATCTAAGTGCTAATTTTTAAGCCGGTAAAAATAAGTACCGTCAGGGACTTTGTGTATCACAGGATGTACAGAAACAGTAATCGAAATCAATTATGTTCATTATAGTACAAAAGGCTCGCCTCATGATATTCAACAAACCATTTCTTTTTTCTCATTCAGACACACAAGGACATTGCAGTAGGGACTTTTAGAATGATGTTTTGACTATATCTTCTCCATACCACATATTTCACATCTTCATCTGATTTTTACAAATTAGGGCCAGTGTATACCTCTGTTTCCCAATCTCTTATTGTGGAATAGACTGAATTGCGTTGTATGAATGGACAAGGGCTTGGTGAAATATGTGTAGATGACCTTTTCTTCTTACCGACATCCTTCATAGTCATCATACCCTGTGCAACTGATCTTCTGATATCAGACCCTTTATGTTATAGTCATTGACAAATACAGTATCCAGAATTCCTAAAAGCAATCTGTGCCACGACGGTGATTTTCTGTCGGCATTGCACAAAGCCATCAGCCGATCAGCAGTATCAACCCCACCCATGAATGTATTGTAGTCCTACACGACTCTTGGGCATGAAACTGTCGACTTCAACCCATCCGTTCAAGTTGCCACGGACCCCAACCAGTAAAGTAAACAGTTACGCCACTGTGTGTAACAGTAGTTTCGTCGCTGCCATGAAAATTTGATACTAAATGTATGACCTTTTTATCCTTGCATTTCCAGTAGCCAATGTCTAGGTTTAAAAATCTATGGTCACAATATCCTCTTTTTAGTTTGCCATCAGCAGACAAAGCTCGTTGCGGTTGGACCTGATTGTCCCACAACCAAAAGTTCTTGCAGTTTTCAGTTTTTCTAATAATGAAATGGATGAAAAATAATTATGAAAATAGAAAATATCGTCATTGCTCCATTTTTGTTCAGTCAATTCTAAGACCTCTCTTTCAACAAATGAGTAATCCGAAAACAGTCTTTTCTTCATTTTTGCCTTAATAAATTATAAACTTCTAAGAGAAAAGCTTCAGCGTAGTTCTTAGAAATATCCATTAGAAAATATCTAAAACAATAATAAAACCAATTGTATACTTGCTAAATCTATTTAACAATAATAAGTATAAAACTAACCGGAAGTCCCCGACACTACTTATTAGTCCTCGTCGGTTTTTCTCAATTATTTAGTAAAGAAACTAGAAAAACATATTTTATATGTAAAATATATATGATTAAATATTCAAACTAAAAGAGTAAAAACAGAAATCGACACTTACCAAGTAAATTCTCATCTAAAAATGCATTGTAATGTAGCACTTGTTACTCTTGTCAATACGCTGTCAAGCGGAAACTTGGAAAATTCGTTGCTCGGCAGTTTCGGGCAGAATTTAAAAATAAATCTTGTAATTGTCTGACATAATCATACAACAATGTATCAACAGTATTAACAATGCAGTACAAATTGGTACTGTCAGATTATATAGTGGTAAACACAGTGATATCAATTTGTACCACCAGGGAGTACAGGGTTAAAATACCATCTAATCTGTTTTGCTAAACTGTCTCAAAAAAAAAACTGCCTCCCTATGTCACCTTTAACAGCAAATAAAGTGCAGTAATTTGTTCCTCACGATGACAGACTGCCCGCTGAGTAACAGCTGACACCTACTCCAAAAATAACTAATTAGTGTTAAAATTTCAATAATAGTAGTGTCAGTTTAGATTTGAAGCAATTTGGGTTTTCCATGGTTTCCCCAAATCACTACAGGCCTTCAAAAGGCCATGGCCGAATTCCTTCCCATTCCTTGCCCCCCCCCCCCATCCTTTCCCGTATCTAAAGACCTAGTTGTTATAGGAGACGTTAAGCAGTTTAAAAAAATTGAAGCAAGTATCTTTTTTTTTTTATTTTATTTTTTGTAAAATGGATTATATGTTCACCACTTGCTAAACTATCACGTGATTGGTTGTTGTGGCTGCTAGTGTGGCATGCAGTACATTTCACAGTCACTGAATGACAACACTTATTTAGGTATTGTCATATTTAATCTTCATCACTACCATTGTTAATGTTTTGCAGTTGTTGCAGAAGCTATTATTGTGCTATAACTTGGTATCCTTATTACTATTATTCCAATCAAGCCATATTTGAACGTTTTCTTTGCCTCGGTGTAAGGCAAAGATCATCAGTCGTTTACTTCTCTATCTGACACACTGTACAGGAGGAGAAAGAAGCCGCCCCCAGTACTCCGCCTCCCACGGGGACGGGCGCCCCGCCCCCCGCCGAGTGTGCGGTCTGCTCGGAGCTAGGAGACGAGAACGTGTGCTTCGAGCCATGCGGCCACCGGGTGGCCTGCGAGGAGTGCGCGTCCCGCGTGAAGAAGTGTCTGCACTGTGGCCAGCACGTCACCAGGAGAGTCACTGCCGGTACGCACAAGTCTCGCGACTAATATCATCACAGTTGTAATGTAAATTAAAATAATTAGAAGTGCCGTAGGGCCTGATAAAAGTAACCCCGTATCCCTGTGTCACAGACGGACGTCTGGTGGCGTGCCGGTCGTCCCGCCAGCCGAGTGCGGAGCGGCTGCGTTACCTCGAGTCGAAGATCGCCGAGATCGAAGAGGCTCACTGCTGCTCGATATGCCTGGAACGGCGCCGCAGCGTGGCATTCCTCTGCGGCCACCTGCTCCGCCACACTCCGAACCTGCCACATGTGTCGCAAAACCATCACCCGCAAGATCAACCTCTACTGAGGCCGAGATCGAAGAGGCTCACTGCTGCTCGTTAGGCCTGGAACGGCGCCGCAGCGTGGCATTCCTCTGCGGCCACGGGGCCTGCGCCACCTGCTCCGCCACACTCCGAACCTGCCACATGTGTCGCAAAACCATCACCCGCAAGATCAACCTCTACTGAGGCCGAGATCAAATTGGCTCACTGCCACTCGATATGCCTGGAACGGCGCCGCAGGCCAGGGGGCCTGCGCCTCCTGCTCCGCCACACTCCAAACCTGCCACATGTGTCGCAAAACCATCACCCGCAAGATCAACCTCTACTGACGCTGAGATCGAATAGGCTCACTGCTACTCGATATGCCTGGAATGGCGCCGCAGCGTGGCATTCCTCTGCGGCCACGGGGCCTGCGCCACCTGCTCCGCCACACTCCAAACCTGCCACATGTGTCGCAAAACCGTCACCCGCAAGATCAACCTCTACTGAGGCCGAGATCGAATTGGCTCACTGCCACTCGATACGCCTGGAACGGTGCCGCAGGCCACGGGGCCTGTGCCGCCTGCTCCGCCACACTCCGCACCTGTCACATGTGCCGCAAGACCATCACCCCCAAGATCAACCTCTACTGAGGCCGCTGCCGTCCTGTTTGTAGGGATAACACCTCACCTCGACCCACAGGTGTGCCAGTATCATTAGTGAGGGTTTTCCGTAGCTCTCTTCATGGATGAATGATTTTGAGCTGGATATGCAGTGTTTAATTGCACCAAGTCTGGTGGGGGGGGGGGGGGTGATGATCGGGCCAGATATTCGGGAGTGTGCGGTATAGATCCCCACCATGCTGTTGAGATTTCAGTTTTCCATGTGTTTTCCAAAATCGCTTCCAGACAAATGAATACAAATTCAGAGATCGCAGTGTCTTACATTGTCTTCCCGTACTTGGCAGATAGTAAGTTGGTGTATAGTCTGAAATTTGGGATCTAGCTCAGGGATTTTACTCACTGATGAGTATATATGAAAAATAAAGTGGATTATGGTAACTATGAAACTGCCATTATGCACTGTTGGTCCTGTTGTGTACAAATTTTCCCCCTGCCATATGTCTCGTTTCTTGCATGATTAAAGTTATGAACCAAAATACTGAAGTCCTTCCGTTTATGTGTGTGTGTTTACTTGCGCTTGTCTGGCCCTCCTGCCTTCATTTGTGGTAAGTGACAAATAAGTAAAATGAATATGCATAGGGCATTATTGGTGCTATTTGGCCATCAGACTTACAAATGCATGGTCATTTGACATTACAGGTAAAGAAGATATACAGCTTAATACGAAATACCATCCACAGATCGTCCTAGTTTGCTTCACAGAAACAAGACTTAGTTTAGCCATCAGTTTGTATCTCTTTTAGGGCCCATAAAAATAGTTAAGGTGACATTTGCAAATGTCTCAATTCCCAATAATATATAAAATAGGTCACATCTGAAAGGAGATCAGTGAATTAATGCGGCGCCTCGTACTAATTGGCAATAAATGTGCTTTTCAAATAAACTGCCATTGTTTCCTCCAGTTATAAAGAATGTTACAATAGCTCTATCAGTGATGGATTTTGGATTACATGGACATCTGTGTAGTCACAGGGAACTTACAACTTAACATGGAATCCAAAATATGGTGAAAAATTTCCAGAAATAACTCTGGAAATAAGATACTTTGCTTGAAGGGCACTTCTTGAAAGCAGTGTATACTGTCTGTCCTTTAATATGTTAAACTGTTTCTTTCTATTACAGCGAATTTAACAATGTAACTTAACTGTGCATCAAACAAACAAATACAATACATTCACCATTTGTTTTCAATTACAACCGATGTTGTGAGTGTTTTTAATTCGCCAAAATATGCTAAAACTGTCGTATCTAGTATAGAAGGTGCCGTGCAACGAAAATTCCCTGTACTGAGTTGTTCAGCTAGTCAATACGAAGGCCAGTAGTGCCAGAAGATCGATATTAAAAACTGGTTTTTTTTTCCTTAGTTTTAAAGCATTTAGAATAGTTAATAAACTGTACCCCCCCTGATCCTTTTTTTAATTTTATTTTTTAGATATAATATGGTAAATCATTATATATAACTCTTTTGTACATAATAGATGATGCAATGTTAAAACAGATTTGGGTGCTTTACAATAATGGTTGTGAAACTGGTCTAATTAGTTTGTGTGTAAAGAAGGATGTGTGTTTATTCGTTTTAAAATTAATTCTTCCTGCTCGAGTAGCATGTTTGCCTCTAGAAATGTGTAAACTTTAGGATTAGTGTTTAGATAGATGTAACTTTAATTATTTTCTCATTTCTAAAAGATTGTTGTAAGATCACAAATTTTCACAGCATTGTATGTTGATAAAATATTCTCTAGTTTCTGCTTTTAACAAAATGGAACATTTCAGGGGTTCATATCTGTCACTTTATTGTCAAACAAATGAAGTTGTTAATGTTTTTTTTGGCATTACCACAGAAACAGTAGAAGGTAAAAAAGCCAAACTTTGGCTGTGGCATCATCCCAATCTTGCTTCTACCCTTCACCGTGCTCCTTTAACCCTTTGACTGCTGACGGCGGATCGTCTACCTGCCGCGCTGAGGCCGGCTACCTGTGCTAAGTGATTGTTCCTGGGGACGGAGCGGCCCGCGCTGTCTCACACGCCCAGTGCTGAATATTCCTGGCATAACCTCTCACGGCTGATACACAATAAATACTCTCACTACATAGTTTCTCTGCAAATAAATTACTGCAGAATCAAACAATCAGTAACCCTATTATTTGTCATTAATAATTATATCTTGCTTGTCGTTTTTACTAGATTTTCGCAGCTTATGTCGAAAGCATCGTGATTCTTAAATTTGCCTTAATAGTTTACTGTTCTTTCCTGCATACCCGTTTATAACAACTGCAATTTTCTATATGTTCCTTACTGTATCAGAGTGTTTTTGTTGAATTTTAAAGAGCGTAGATTCGTGGAAGATGCTAGAAATATTCTGCTTCCACACTTACATACCGCGTTCAGACCACGACTGTTAAATTAGAGATATTCGAACTTATACAGAGAGTTAAAGGCATCCGAATTTTCCTCGTGCTATTCACGAATATAAAAAGACACCTGAAAATGATAATTGCACAAGCATCCTCCCCCACACACCAAAATTTGGCTTGCGGAAAATCTTTGTAGATGTAGATTCCCAAAATATCTCGATGTTGACTGAATGTTTGCTGCGCTTTGTAACTACCCGATTATACATAATTTTGTTTCTTTGATGAAATTTGTTCCACATAAGTACTCAACAGATTTTTCAACATTTCAAAGCTGTGAAGTGTCTGTCCATTACTACGCGAGTTGAAAGAAGGGGGGGGAGGGTGTTCGGAGAAAACTCACGAAACCTCACCAAAGTAAATAAGCGGTATCTGGACATAAGTTCACCAAGAATTGCGGTATTTAGAAGAACATCTCTGGTCCAATATTAGCTAATTTTCAATTTTTTTTCACGCGGTGCATCAGAAGACAAATAGCTATGAAACAAAAAAATTCATCATATTCAGTATCTTTCCACTTTGATATTCAAGAATGCACTGATTCTGGAATATTCTCCATAGTGGTAATATAAAACCGATTCTTTTCATCAGCTATATATTTCATCAGTTCTTCTGTAAAAAAATAACATGAAAACTGACAGAATATTTGGCACATTCCATATTTGACACACATGTCCCGACAGTGTATCTTCAAATGCGTGTTTAACTGGACGAAAATCATTTTCTTTCCAGTCAGATTTATCACTAAGATGTAATTTCTTCGTAAGCGTTTCCCTATCACTTTCTGATTCTTCATATTCAGAACAACTAACATCTCTTGTTGAAACATGAGACTGCATTGTCACCCCTGCTGACGAGTATGGTTTATGACTACAGTCTTCCGATTCTGTGGAAAAGCTATCACTTCCATCAAAATCAAGTAGTTCATCCTCGGTGTCACTCCTTGTAAGAATCTCCATGATTTCTTCCTCAATGCACCCATGACGTCTTGCCATTTTCTTCATAAAATACAGGACACAAAGAAGACTGATGTAATTTCTGTTGAATAGTGAACTGTAGACCAACGCCTAGGCTCCCTACAGACAAACATTCGGACGATAAGCTAGGGACCAGAACTGCAAAAAGCTATTGAGAAATGGGTCGTGAAGTCCGCTGTACGACTCGGGTAGCGGCGCGTATATATTCGTCATTAGCACTCAGGTAGCGGCAAGCGGGTGCGGCTTAACTCGTCAACAGCACTCGGGGGAAAACCGGCTGCTGCGTC
>JARYHS010005557.1:6822123-6854561 GCA_031002005.1 Vandiemenella viatica | reverse complement strand
CCATGGCCTTTTGAAGGAAACATCCCGGCATTTGCCTGGAGTGATTTGGGGGAAACCATGGAAAACCCAAATCTGGGTGCCCGGATGGGGATTCGAACCGCCGTCCTCCCGAATGCGAGGCCAGAACGTACCCTCATCTATACAGGGCAATGTTCGTTGGACTAAAAACCTACTGGTCTGATTTAGAGTGGTTTTTGGTGTAATGGTTCATATTGTCCAGAGAAGGTTTAAAGTTACTGAAATCCTGATCTGATCAGTAGGGGAAAAAATGAAATAATTAAAATAGATTGCAACATATGTCACAGTCCAGTTTTACTGAATCATCCATGTTGTTTGGAGAAGATCCTATCTATTGAAATCATCCATCTGCCCAGTAGAAAGAAAGCACAATTGGGGGGGGGGGGACATTACATTTGTGACAGTCACAAGTTACATCATCACAACATGAAGCGTGAAATGAAGTGAATTAGTGTTACCTTGCCTTAGGGATTGTGCATAAACTATGTGGCTTGGCTACATGGGGGGGAGGGGGGGGGTTTCACAGGAGGCCAAAATGGAGCTATGTGTTGTATGGACACTCCCTTACCTTAGATGATGGCTGTGTGGCTTGAACACACAAAATAGACACGTGAGATATTAATTATTGGATCTTAGCCCCTTAAGACCTGAAAATTTCTGTATCAAGTGTGTTTTTATGTTTTGTGTGTTCATGCCACACAACCATCAATTTCTTTTTACTTCTTAGCACTTATTATTTCTTTGTTTGTTATACGTATACTAGCTTCAAATCCTGTCAATCATGATGAATTGAATGGAGTGTCATGGCAACTTATTATTCGCAGTTGCCTAGCAGATATAAAATAATGCTCAGTACAATTTCTCGTTCTTTACGCTACAGCAAAAAGTCTCAGTTGTTATCTTGAATTGTTATAAAATTTTGCTCAATGCAGTTCTTGTGCCTTACACTTAAGCAAAAAGTTTTTCATCCTGGTCCAGGTTTCATTTCAACCTAACCGCAAGCTCCGCTAATGTTGCTGTTAGAAAATCAAAGGTTAAGTCACACACGAATTAATACGTACACAGTATTTCATACTAGCGACAAGTATCACTATATAAACGTGACCAAACATCTTCTCATGATTCAAATCCACATTACAATGTTGAATGGCTGACACAGTTACATGCGGCTGTAACACAACATCAATGTACATTATGCCACAGAATATTAGTTTTAATCCTTTCCCTGGGTGCATAGATCGCGATCAGTGAGGAACAACTTTCATTCAAATGAAGTAATGTGGTGCTCATAAAAACATATTATTTCTTTGAATGTTACTTATGCCTTCTGCCTTAATGTTAAATGCTAGTTGTCACTCTAATCCAGACTAAATTTCAATTTAATTAAAACCTCACTAACATTGTTGCCAGAAAACTAAAGCATTTATCTTACACTAGCTGTTACCCGCGCGACTTCGTACGCGTGGACTTGGAGTTTCATTGCCAGAATTGGATATAGAAAACTGTTAGTAACGTAAGATTTGTCCCAAACAACACCGAGTCGACATAATATGATGGAAAGCCATCATTATATCATCCTATCGTCTAATCTGTCTCATGAAGAGAATCAATTTACAACATATTTAAAAACAGAAAAGTAAGCGAAGGTGCGGGGATGTGTGTGTGTGTGGGGGGGGGGGGGGGTTAACTGATGGCAGCTTATTTCAGCTTGGTTTTTTTCTTCTTTCTTCAACCTGAGCATCTGAATCTTATAATCTAATAGCAGCACATAGTCTACTAGACCTGCACCTTAGGCCAGGTTTACGTCCGTAAGGCATGTCAAAAAGGAAGACAAATTGGTGCCAGAAACTTTTATACAGACACAAATGAATAGTACAGTGCAGAGCAAATTGACTTCTATACTAATAATAAGTTTTGTTTCTTATCGAAATTTATTAACAAATCAAACACTAACAGACTGTGCTACTGAGCAAACCAACGTAACATTACAGACTTACACACGAATCTGTCTGTCTTTCATCATTCGATAAGTTCTTAAAATTCGTGACTAAAACTGTTATTCATATCGAAAAAATGACCTGTGTCCTTCCTACACTATTTCATTGTTAAATTCCATCAATATTGATATAGCCATTTAGTCGTCAAAACGTAACAAAAAGACAGAAACTTACTTCCACAATTATAATATAGTAGCTGGTATCCACAACTTCGTTCGTGATTGTAATGTATTCATATTCACAGCTGTAGACATCTAACCACCATAGTGCACGATGGGAGACTGGATACTATTACCACACACAAATACCAGTCTTCTGCGCTATGTAGTTCCGGCAGCAAAGTAAAATTTACGGATACACACAAGCCTTTGGATGAAATACGAAAATATTCATGATCGACCAATTTCAAACACCATATCTCACACACTCCCACAGTTACCGAATTTCAGGCAACGTTGTGATCGATGGGTGACTCTGTGTTACTACCACACAAAAACGCCGGTAATCTGCGATTGATAGTTTTCAGTCAAAAGTGATACACCGTGACACAAGCGTCTTTGGCAGAAATATGAAATTGCCGCAGGTCGACCATTTTCATCCCCCATACCTTCCACACCCCCATAGCTACAGACATCTAACAACCATAGTGCACGACAACAGACACGATTCTACCACCACACATAAACACCAATGCTCTATGCTATGTAGTCGTGGCAGAAAACAGAAATCTGCGGAGACACATGCCTTTCGTCAAAATACGAAAATATCCTTGGTCGGCCACTTACAACCACCATGTATCCCACACAACCACAGTTTCAGAAATTCGGCCGCTGTTGTGATCGAAAGGTGACTCTGTGATACTACCACACACAAACGCCAGAGATCTGTGATCGATAGTTTTCGCTGAAAAGTGATACACCATGACACTTTTGTCTTTGGCAGAAGTATGAAATTGCCACAGATCGACCACTTTCAACCCCCATTTCTCCCACACCCCCATAGCTACCGACATCTAACAACCATAGTGCACTACATGAGATACGATTCTACTACCAAACACAAACACCAATGCTCTATGCTATGTAGTTGTGGCAGAAAAGTGACATATGCGGAGGCAGTCGAAATACGAAAATATCCTTGGTCGGTCACTTACAACCACCATATCTACCACAGTGCCACAGTTTCTGAAAATCGGCCGCTGTTGTGATCGAAAGGTGACTCTGTGCTACTACTACACACAAACGCCAGTTATCTGTGATCTATAGTTTTCACTGAAAAGTGATACGCCATGACACTTTTGTCTTTGGCCGAAGTATGAAATTGCCACAGGTCGACCACATTCAACCCCCAAATCTCCCACACCACCATAGCTACCGACATCTAACAACAATAGTGCACTACATCAGATACGATTCTACTACCAAACACAAACATCAATGCTCTATGATATGTAGTTGTGGCATAAAAGTGACATATGCGGAGACAGTCGAAATACGAAAATATCCTTGGTCGGCCACTTACAACCACCATATCTACCACAGTACCACAGTTTCTGAAAATTGGCCGCTGTTGTGATCGAAAGGTGACTCTGTGCTACTGCTACACACAAACGCCAGTTATCTGTGATCTATAGTTTTCGCTGAAAAGTGATACACCATGACACTTTTGTCTTTGGCAGAAGTATGAAACTGCCACAGGTCGATCACTTTCAACCCCCATATCTCCCACACCCCCATAGCTACCGACATCTAACAACCATAGTGCACTACATGAGATACGATTCTACTACCAAACACAAACACCAATGTTCTGTGCTATGTAGTTGTGGCAGAAAAGTGACATATGCGGAGGCAGTCGAAATACGAAAATATCCTTGGTCGGCCACTTACAACCACCATATCTACCACAGTACCACAGTTTCTGAAAATCGGCCGCTGTTGTGATCGAAAGGTGACTCTGTGCTACTGCTACACACAAACGCCAGTTATCTGTGATCTATAGTTTTTCGCTGAAAACTGATACACCATGACACTTTTGTCTTTGGCAGAAGTATGAAATTGCCACAGATCGACTACTTTCAACCCCCATTTCTCCCACACCCCCATAGCTACCGACATCTAACAACCATAGTGCACTACATGACATACGATTCTACTACCAAACACAAACATCAATGCTCTATGATATGTAGTTGTGGCATAAAAGTGACATATGCGGAGACAGTCGAAATACGAAAATATCCTTGGTCGGCCACTTACAACCACCATATCTACCACAGTACCACAGTTTCTGAAAATCGGGCCGCTGTTGTGATCGAAAGGTGACTATGTGCTACTACTACACACAAACGCCAGTTATCTGTGATCTATAGTTTTCGCTGAAAAGTGATACACCATGACACTTTTGTCTTTCGCAGAAGTATGAAATTGCCACAGGTCGACCACTTTCAACCCCCATTTCTCCCACACCCCCATAGCTACCGACATCTAACAACCATAGTGCACTACATGATATAAGATTCTACTACCAAACACAAACACCAATGCTCTATGCTATGTAGTTGTGGCAGAAAAGTGACATATGCGGAGGCAGTCGAAATACGAAAATATCCTTGGTCGGCCACTTACAACCACCATATCTACCACAGTACCACAGTTTCTGAAAATCGGCCGCTGTTGTGATCGAAAGGTGACTATGTGATACTACTACACACGAACGCCAGTTATCTGTGATCTATAGTTTTCGCTGAAAAGTGATACACCATGACACTTTTGTCTTTGGCAGAAGTATGAAATTGCCACAGGTCGACTACTTTCAACCCCCATTTCTCCCACACCCCCATAGCTACCGACATCTAACAACCATAGTGCACGACAGGAAAGACGATTCTACTACCACACACAAACACCAAAGGTCTATGTTATGTAGTTGTGGCAGGAAAGAGAAGTATACGGAGATACGAATTTTTGGTCGAAATATGAAAACGCCCTGCACTTACCAACTTTAATCATTATATCCTCCACATCCCCACAGCTATCGGCATTCGGCCAACGTTGTGCACGACAGGAAACTCCATGCTACTTCCACCCACAAACATCAGTGATCTGTGCTAGGTAGTGTTGGCTGAAACGTGAAATATAGTAAAAAACACGTCTATTTTTATATATATATATAAGATTTCTATGGGTCAAGAATTTATATTAAAAAATCTGCATGGAATATATATGATAAAAAAAGGTCACTTATAATACAGGGTGTTTCAAAAATAATATACGTATTTCGAATGCATATATTTATTAAACTGTAAGACATACGAATATGAAACTTTACATACATATTTATGAACCTCTTAAGTCCAGATTACAGATGTTCAATATGTCCTCCATCAGCCACACGAACAATATCACATCGATACTAAAATTCCTCCCATACTCGGACAAACATGTCCTTCGTCACTGATGTTACGGCAGTACGGATCCGGTTCCTCAAGTCCTCAAGGTTCTGTGGGAGTGGTGGTACATAAACGTTGTCTTTAATGAAACCCCACAGGAAGAAGTCACAGGGTGTCAAATCCGGTGACCGTGGAGCCCAGCTGATGCATGCTAAGTCGCCAGCTCCTTGATGACCAATCCAACGGTTCGGTAGAGTTTCATTCAGATATTCATGCACTTGGCGACTCCAGTGAGGGGGTGCCCCGTCTTGTTGAAAAATGAAGTTGTCTTCGTGCAGCCTCGGAAACAAGCAGTTTTGTAACATAGCGAGATACTGCTGACAGTTAACCGTGTTTCCATCAAAGAAGAATGGGCCGTAAACAGATGATCGGAATATCCCACAAAACACATTGACTTTAGGCGAATCTCGTACATGTTCAATGACTGCATGTGGGTTCTGTAGACCCCAAATTCAAACATTGTGTTTGTTTACCTGACCACTAACATGGAAAGTCGCTTCATCACTGAAAACGACGCATTGTGCGAAAGTGTTATCATTGTCAATAGCATCATTAATCTCGTTACAAAATGCCACATGTTTCCGTTTGTAATCAGGATGCAGAGCTTGTAACAACTGTAACTTGTACGGCTTCGTAACCAACCGACGTCTCAAAACACGCCAATTTGTTGTTGTAGGTAGTTGTAACTCCCGACTGGCACGACGAGTTGATTTTGAAGGACTACGTTGGAAAGCAGTTTGAATTCGTGCAACATGTGCCTCAGAAAAACGAGGGCGGCCAGAACTCTTTCCTTTACATACACATCTGGTATCTACAAACTGTCGATACCATCTACGAATGTTCCACCCAATCGGAGGATGCATTTGGTACCTCAACCTGAAACGTCTTTGCACTGCAATCACGGAATGGCACTTTGCAAACTCAATAACACAAAATGATTTCTGCTGTGGAGTAGCCATTTTAAACATATGACGGTTACCAAGAATAACACAAGACGACTGACATCTAGCGGCTATTAAATAAACTAGACTATGTATTTGTATCTCCAATAGCCGAGCCGGGGCGCAGCGATCGATAGTTTGGACAAAAGAATACTTTGTAATACGTATATTCTTTTTGAAACACCCTGTATAATGTTAATTTTAAATCCAACACATACCTATCTTTCAGTATTTTGGCAATTCATTCGCTTGACTAATTTGAAATGTTATTAAGTAAGGTGCATAACCTCGAGCAATGTGTCTGACCGTTGTTAGCTAGGCAGAGTAGGCGGAAAGCGTGACGTTACAGTGAGACGTGTGCCTACATCGTGACCAAGATTAACATTTTATTAGTATTGATATGTGAAACAATGGCATTCTAAAGCAGATACATTATATATTTGGATGGGAGAATAACCACTGCTTGACAAAGTGAAGGGTAGGACAGCGCTGAAACATGGGTAGGCACGTACACACATCAAGGACTATATCACTTCATCTACGATCATTTCAACATTCAGTGAGTGTACCTGTCTATCAACGTTTCAAAACCTTTGCAGCCTTCAAATTTGGTAAGTGGTGGTCATTATTCTATCCAAATAGGTAATTTATACCACTTTATAGCACCTTTGTACCTTAATGTATTAACACTAAACCAATTGGAAAATTGTGTTTATTTTAAACCATCTTTCAATTATTTTCAAATAACAAGCCATTTAAACATTAGTTTAATGAAATATCATGCCATATTATGTATATTGATCTGAATGTCATTGAAAACAATCTTCTTGAATTACCTAAGGACATCAGAATATTGCTTATTTTTCCTCAAATTGTTTGATATTCAAATTGACTGCACTATTAGTGACATAAATAGCTACAATCATTTCACTACCTACTTAATCAGTTTTCATATACTATTTACTGAATTGGTCTTCTATTATTATGCGGTATAATGAGTATTTAGCAGTCAAGGTTAATATTAAAGGGAATATGGTTTCGATTGCCACTGCATCTAACCTGATTTTGTCTTCTGTGGTTCCTTACATTTGACTTCATGGTATCAGTTTAAAATTAAATTAAAAAATATTTTTATTTGATTAAAAATAACATCTTAATATTTGTGGTGTAATTTTTGTGTAATGATAAAATATACACATCACTTACCAAACATGAAGTGAGAAGTACAGCAGCAAAAAACACCATATTTCTGGCATTGCCCTTTTACAAGAAAACAGAAACATGACTGATCTTGTGCAGGCAGCAGAGGCCAACACAGGCACAGTATTCAGCTGGCTGCACAAGATCGTCACATGTTTCTGGATATTTATTATTATTTTTTTGCTGTTGCCCTTCTTCTTTTAACTTTGGTCAGTGATGGGTATATTGTATTAATTATTATTTATATTTGTTTCTTCTGCATTGTTATCTAAAATATTGCGAATTTTTCCATATTTTTTGTCACTGTTGTCCATTTGTGTTTGGTGATCTCAGCTGTTGCCGTCAACAGTGAGTGTCGGGTTGGATTTCCCTATCCGTCGCTAGTTTCGTAGCCCTAAGGCCTTTTCCAGCTCATTTTATTAGCATTAAACTTAAGATATATGCCGATCGAAAGCGACCTGCCGGTTGCAGGGGCACTGTTCGGTGGTGGAGCTGGTGGTGTCAACGGGCGGCGACGTCAACGCCGAAGACGAGGACGGCGACACGGCGCTGCACCTGGCCCTCGTCAAGAGGACGGCCATCTCGAGTCAGCAGATACACGACCTCGAGGCCCCCGCCATCTACGGGGTCAGTTCACGTCTCGTAATTCCGTGCGTGAACTTTTGTTGACATAGTTGCCAACATTGTCTGCCGCCCTTGCAATGTGAATGTGTTAGAAGCCAGACAACAATCAAATTCACTTTGAGGAATTCATGGGTGTAAAGGAAACTGACAGTAGTTTTTCTGTGGTTTTACAGGGGCATAAACACAATTTCTGAATTACTAGTTGAAAGAACACGCCAATGCAACTGTTTAGTTTATTTATTGCTGCGTGTTACACGTTTCACCTCTCATCGAGGCATCATCGGCGACGAATCTGTGTTACAGTTTTGATATACAGTTTTATCCTATTATTACATAATTATGGGCATGAGATATTTTATAGCTAAAAGTTACTTACTATTTACAATTGTTACTCTGGTATTCAGCTGCACATCTCCGTTTTCATATGCAACGCATGTTTTGCCTGTATCATATTTACAATATTGTTTGTTATCATCGTTCAGTCGTCTATTAGCGTCAGCTGGTTTGTTTATGTCATGTCGCGTCCTTCGGTTGTCTGCTGTGGCCATTTTGTTTGTATATGTCATGTCTCGGGCCGATAGCGCGAGTTTTGAAAAGTGTGAGTATGTGTGATGGTCTTGTTAGAATGTTTTATATTTATGTGTGATGTATATATGTGTGGGGTTTTATTATACAGTTTGTGTTTATTTTGTTTTGTCTGTCGAGTTTGTGTATATTAAGCAACTGTGGAAACATGGCCTGCAACAATATCGCACAATTTCTGAATACAAAATGAACTGGAGTTTTTTTTGTGTGTGGAGAGGTTAGTTTGAGATCGGGGAAGGGGGAAATAGCAAATTGTCTGTGCTTTCTAGTTTTCTGTTCCCTTGCACAAACTGTATCTGATTTACAAAGGCATATGTCTTACATTCAATTGTTTCGTGCACATGGCAACATTATTGAGATGACATTGGTGCTCCCTCAGCTACCAAAACAGGTGGATAGTCACGCGCGATTGTGGATCAGATGTATGAACCGATGTTCCCTGTTGGCTGTGAACTGGCATCTCGGGGTCACGTTCCCTCTCCCCACGCCTCACCTCACCACTCCGTCCCTTCCTACCTCTCAGAGTTGACTGCTGTGTGGCAAATTTGTCAGTGCAGTTGTAGAGGTCAATTTTGTTCTCCCATATGTGGATTGACTCTACCATTTTTACCATTAATTGTGGCGATAGACTTGTATCCGGTGTATGCTTTAATTACTCGCACTCATTTTCTCTAGTAGTCTGTTGTTTATATTGACCGAGCTTTGATTGATAATAATAAAGTTTGAGGCAAATCAATTTTAACCTACAATCAGGTGCGGATCCAGGATTTTGTTTTGGGGGGGGGCTTGAGCGGACTTTGGTTTGGGGGGGGGGGGGGGCTTGGGTTGAGTGAATTTTGGTTCAGAGGGCCTGCATTCAGTGGATTTTGGTTTTTGGGGGGCTTGAGTCGGGGAAAAAAGGTAGTATTTATAGCCTCAAATCCGTAGAGCTAAAAAGAAAAAGGTCTCAAAACTACAATGTCAGGGGTGGACCTAGATACGTTTGGGGGGGGGGGCCTTGAGTCCCCTAGCCCCCCCCCCCTGGATCCACCACTGCTTACAATCACTTTCCACACTGTATTCTGAGAATTCTCTTGTGAATTATATGTGACTGAATTGATGACATCAAGAATACAGCAGCAGAAAAAGTAAAGCAAATCTATGCTTATAAGTGGTTAAAAGTCTGTACATGGAAAATATAATTTTTTTAAATTTTATTTATTTATTTATCATATGACACAATAGGAAATGTACATATCACAAGCTTGTACAATTTCATATCTCGAGATTTTTTTAAATAATGAAATCTGTGTATCACCTACAGAGAAAGAATATACTGTTTTTTAATTTGTGTCTGTCTGTATGTTGGTGAAACAGTTGGCTCAGAACTTAACGCACGGTTCAGTGCTCATATTGCAGGGTCTTCTATACTCCTGAATAATTACACATATCACCTTAAAGTACACCTTTGGTTTAATTAACTGACCACACACACATTCCACATATCCACCAGCATTTAAATTAGCAAATCTGACCGTAGATAAGGCAATGCTAAGACTTGATTTACAATTAATACAGATTCCCACCACACTCTGGTCTGGTCAACACGATGCCAACCGTCGCTCAAACAAGCTAATTTTGACACATCTTCAGTTCTTGTGGAAACTTTAGTCCAAATTACTTAGAAAAATGTTACGACAAAACCCTTCATTCACAGCTTTGTACCGTTCTAAAAGGTGCTGTGGTACAACAACTTAAAGTTAAGTAGCTGCCCACCATACTTGTACTACTTGCAGTAATCACTGAACCTTCTTCATCATACACTACCAAACCTGACAATATTCCCCGAAACATAAAACTTATCATGTGAAACACAGCTGGCCCTATTTACACACGACGTAATGAAAGTTATCGATGCAGGTTCACAAGTAGATGCAATTTTTTTAGATTTCCAGAAAGCCTTTGACTCTGTGCCACACAACCGCCTTTTAGCGAAGCGTACGGTATATCGGATCAGCTTTGTGAATGGATAAAGGATTTTCTAACTGGTCGGTCGCAGTATGTTGTAGTTGAAGGAGAAAGTTCTTCTAATCTAGATGTTACATCGGGTGTACCTCAAGGAAGTGTAATAGGACCACTTCTTTTCTTAATTTTTATAAACGACCTCGGAGACAAAGTGAAAAGCCTTTTTAGATTGTTTGCTGATGATGCGGTTATTTATAGGGAAGTAAGAAATTTGGCCGATTGCTTAGAAATTCAGCGTGATCTGGATATTATTTTGGCATGGTGCGCTGAGTGGCAACTTACTCTAAATTGTAAAAAGTGCAAGACAATGAGCATAACTAACATAAAGAATACGATTGTTCAGAAATACGAGGTAAACAGTTCAGTTATTGATATGGTCGATTCTATGAAATATTTGGGAGTAACAGTACAAAGGAACATGAAATGGGACATACACATTAATTCGTTAGTAGGTAGAGCAAATTCTAGGCTGCGATTCATAGGTCGAATCTTGAAAAATTGTAATGAACAAACAAAGGAGATAGCGTACAAATCTCTTGTGCGTCCACATTTGGATTATTGTTGTGCCATTTGGGACCCGTTTCGTAAGGGATTGATCGAAAGTATAGAGAAAGTACAGAGAAGATCCGCTCGATTTGTGACCGCTTGTTACAGTCCTTATGAAAGCGTCACAGAACTGATTAGTAGATTAGGTTGGGAGTCTCTGGTAGATAGACAACATACGTTTCGTTTAAACTTATTGGAAAACATGCGTACCCCCACTTTCACTTTTGAGTGTAGTGAAATACTTCTTCCACCAACCTATTTCAGTCGGAAGGACAGGAAAGATAAAATTAGAGAAATAAGGTGCCGGACTGATTCTTATATGAATTCTTTTTTCCCTCGTACCATTAGGGATTGGAATGTACAGCAAAGAGATTAGCTTTGGTGCTGAGCACCCTCTGCCACCGACAATTTTGTGAATTGCAGAGTATATATGTAGATGTAGATTGAACAATTAATCTCACTAAAAATACTTCATTGGTTTACTTAAACTTAATGCTTTGCTCCCATCCTGGATAAATCAAAACCATTTTTAACCTAATGGTTGCGAGTACACTATGACTAACTTTTCTCCACATTATTCTGACATATTATTGTCTCACCACACAGTGATGAATGTATCAGATATGCCCAACCGTGCAGTGACACCTCACAACAATTCACTAGCATCCATTACCCACCAATACAACTGGTTCCCGCTTAACAGTACCAACACAAATTAGTTTTTGCCATTTGCTTTCATGGAAGTTTCTCACAAACTACAGAAAATATTAAATGATAAAAGTATTGCCAATGCAACTGTTTTTGTGTGCTTAAATGGCGTACGCACTTCGCGTCTCATTGAGGATCGTCAGTGACGAATCTATGTTGATATTTTACATTTCAGACTTTATATTATGTATAATATAATTCTAGATTGAAATTTTTTTTATTATTTACAACTTACTATTTACATTGGTGTTCTCAGGGTTTGTATCTGCTTTTCCCCCAAAGCATGTTACCGCTAAAGTCATCTATCTTAGCTGTTACACACTGGATGTAATATTGCATCTGTTGCTACTCACTTGTTTACGGTGGGCATCTCACTTTCATACTGTTGTGGTGGTGTGCTGACGGCATCAGTTTTGAAAATGCGTGACTGATGTTTTGCTATTTTGTTTATGTGAGTGCATGTATTCGGTAAGATTATTTATTGATTGTTCTTATTACATTTTCCTTTTTAGCCAGTTCGAAGAGAGTTTGGTTTGTTAGATTTATTTGGTCAATCAGCACCTGCTTACCATTTTTCTTGCTTTCTGAATTTGATAGTTTTTTACAGAGTGAGCGTATTGTGTCTGTGATTGTTGATTGTGAAGATTTGTATGTCTGTTGGTGAGTGACCATTTTCTATTAGATGTTCAGCAAAAGTGGATTGGTTGCTGTACTTAAGTCCCCTAATGTGTTCTTTGTATCTGGCTTTAAACTTTCTTCTTGTCTGTCCTATGCATATTGCCTCACAATTTTGACATATCAGTTTTGATAGTCGTGATAGGTGTCTTAGTGAGTTTTTATTTGTTTTTGACTGAGAATGGTGGTTCAACGGTTAGCGTTCTGGCCTCGCATTTGGGAGGACGGCGGTTGAAATCCCCGTCCGGGCATCCAGATTTGGGTTTTCCATGGTTTCCCAAATCACTCCAGGCAAATGCAGGATGCTTCCTTCAAAAAGGCCGTGGCCGAATTCTTTCCCATTCCTTGCCCCTATCCTTTCCCGTCTCTAAAGACCTCGCTGTTAAGAGACGCTAAGCAGTTAAAAAAAAATTGTTTTTGTACTGAGTTGACTGTACATACAGCAATGTCTGTCATTTGGTGAGTTTATTTGTTGGAACCTGATGGTGGCAATGATGGCAGTTGCCGAAACATCATTAAAAGAATTAAATAAATCAATTAACCGGCAGAAAACCCGAGAGTTATTTATTTCAACACTACGCCGGGAAAAACTAAAATGTCATATATTGCATCTTGTTTGTGGGTGATGTGACGTGTATTGTATTAATTGGTCTCTTGCTGTAGGTTTCCTGTATATCTTAAATGAGTTTGTGTTTGCATTTTTTGTTATGGTGAGATCCAAGAAATTCATTTTTCCTTTTATATTGTGAAGGTGAAGTTTTTGCGTATCTAGTTTATGTCTGGGTACAGTTCAATTATTCCGTCATCTGTTTCATTGATGAGATGTATATCATCAACAAATCGCCACCAATATATCATATTGTATCCTTTCTGGGGTTTAAGGTTTTTCCATACCCCATTTTCTGTATAGTCAGTGAATATATTGGCCAAAGTTCCAGAAATAGGTGTTCGTGTCACAGGTAGTATTGATTATTGAAACTGAAGTTAGTAATTGAAGTGTACTTTTGATTTCATCTCTTTTGCAAATGTATTTTATAGATTTGATGGAATGGCAAGATTCAACATTGATGTGCCCTTGAAAGTCTTTGATAGGGTTGGTGAATAGGGAACAATCCAACGATTATCAATTTCGATATCTTGTTGATTTACTTTTACAATTGTTGATCTTCCGTTATCTGCAGTCGATTGGCAACTATACAGTGGATAACCATTATTTCCGGTAATTGTTTCTGCTACTAATGCCCATGGATACCGTTTCAAACATTTACCATCCACCATACATGGTGAATTTTGATTCAGGGTTACACAGGTGCCTTGAATCATGTTTTTGATAACAACTTCATGCAAGCCTGAATCTACTTGTACATCAGGAATTTAAGCAGATTTGACTTTATCAACTTCATTTGGAGTTATTTTCTCAATCAGCCAAATCAAGATATGTACATGAGGCAACCCACGTTTCTGCCACTCCACAGAATATATCCAGCACCACATCTTGCCAAACACGTGTTTCACAATGAAATCCATTAAAGATTTCAACTTTTGCTGGAAGACTCTTGCTGTAATATCGTGGATATCAATGTCCGGGCATCCAGATTTGGGTTTTCCATGGTTTCCCAAATCACTCCAGGCAAATGCCGGGCTGCTTCCTTAAAAAGGCCATGGCCGAATTCCTTCCCATTCCTTGCCCCCCCATCCTTTCCCGTCTCTAAAGACCTCACTGTAAAAAAAAAAAAAAAAAAAAAAAAAAAAAAAAAAAAATTGATTTCATCTCTGTGCCTGTTGGGTTATGTTTTGTGTGTCGTACGATTTGTCTGAATTAATTCAGTTGATACATTTAGTGGGATGTTACTGTACATGCTTTCAATGTCAAATGATACTAGTATTGGTGTTTGAGGGATGTGTGTGTCTTTTATGTTCTGGATGAGTTGTGTTTTTTTATATATATTTTTCTGTTAATGCTTAATGTTGGATCGGAATTTGGTGTGTGTGTTTGGGTTTTTTATAAAATTAATTATTTGTCTTCTCATACATTTTTAAAATTAGCACTGTCATTGTACCACTATGGCAGTATAAAAACAAGATGACCACCGTAAACAAGTGGGTAGTGATAGACGCAATGTTTACGTCCAATGTGAAACAGCTAAGACAGATGACTTAAGTGGTAAATGCTTTGGAGAAACAAACTCTGAGAATTGTTCTACAAATTATATAATAAGTTTGAAAACTAAATTTAAAATTTCAATATGGATTTGTCACTGATGACACCGTGATGAGAGGCAAAACATGTATGTCATTAAAGCATACAAAAACAGTTGCTTTGGCGTTATTTTTTCATTTAATGAATGAAAAACTGTGGATAAATGGCCTAGAACAATATTGCATTAAAGAATTATTGTTATTTTCTTACTACGAATTCTGCTTTCGAATACTACTGCTTCCCACGAAATTGAGTAAACAATAACTATTTCTGTATTTTCCATTCATGGACCTTTATCACAAAATAATAATAAAAAAATCTATATTCCTGATCACTCTAGGCTATTCCTTGCTACTTTAGGTTTGAAAGTTTATCGCATTGGTTTTTGTGAACATACACATTAATCTTCATTTCTTACTTTTAAGCTTAGATGTGTGCTGCTATCTTTAGTTGTCTATTCACATAGAAATATTAAATCATAATAAATGTTTGAGTTCCCTAACAGGTCAATTTCTAGACCTGAAGCAGGCCTAATTAAAATATGAATTTTTCATTTAACAGTGTACAGTATTCGAATTGACGAATGCGCTATCCATTGCAAAGTAGTTTAACTTCCTGAACACTCCTAACTAATCAGTGGAGACATTTCACTAACAGTACTTTGTCAATTTTGGAACCTAAAATTGTACTAGATTCCTGGTTTTGCTGACCCCGACAGATGGTCCCCAAAAGCCCCTAATTGGTGACTTTAATCAAAATAATTTTAGCTGTTTTCCAAAAAGCCATGCTCACATATATTAGCTTATTTAATAGTATAGGATTCAGAACAGATTTTTAAATTTCTTAGATCTAATATTAAAATAAATTGGTAATTATCTGCATTGTAGTGGTTGTGCAGTGGTTACTCTCTGTTTACTTGCTAATAGGTACCTTTATAACTTCAAAATGATGTGTCTACACCCGTGACCCTGATTGCAGATCTACACCCAGCTGGCACAGCGCACGGACGAGTGTCTGGTGGCGCTGGCGATGGCCTGCTACCTCGTCCAAGAGGGCTGTAGCCTCACCAAGAAGAACCGGCGCGGTCGCAGTCCTCTGGACGTCGTCGCCGGCAGCCCGCACCTCGTGGACATCCTGCAGACGTACAACCTACAGGGACAGCTGCCACCTGCACCCAGGTGGGGCAACATGACAGAAGTGTGTCACGTTTATTAGCCTACCCAATTCAGAAAAGTAACAATATATCTGATGGGATGTCCATTGGCAAATCCTTTCATAACCGAATGAAGAAAGGAATGTTCTTTTGACAAAGTGTTTTCTTTCTGCTAGTCTAAAAGTTTGGGAGTTCATGTAATCTTGGTTGTCCGGGCTGAACCGCGTCAATTTGTCGAAACCTAATGTTTCGGCCATCATTTTGTGGCCTTCTTCAGAGTACTGTCCTTCTACCGCCTATATATAGCTCGTGAAGAACGCGCTAACCGTTTGGAGTGACGATACTCAAACTACCGTCGCCAGCGTGACTGGTCCGATGGGGGCCTGCGTCCCGCGTTTTCCTGAACAAGCATCACCATATTTGGTCAAGTTGTAGCGCACCGTCCGCGTTCATATTATCTGGTCTTTTTTTATTTCCAATGCTTCTCTGACACGCCGGGGCCACCATCTGCTTTCTTGAACCAATACACTGGTGTCACTGAATAAAATTGCGTGCCCACTGTCAGCAGAATGTTGCGCTACAGCTGATTTGCTGACGTCATTATTTTTAAGATTTCTCATGTGTTCACACAGCCTTTCCTTGACTGTCCGTCCAGTTTCGCCGATATACACTTGGCCACAGCTACAGGGTATCTGGTATACGCCCGCTGTCTGCAACTTCTCTCTCTTGTCTTTGACATTTAGAAGCACGTCAGAAATCTTCCCAGGCGCTCTGTATTTTGGACGGATATTTTTCTTCTTTAAAAGATGGCCGATTTTATGCCGTGGACATAGGGTAATACTGCCATGGGTCCGTCTGTTCGTCTTCTGGCTTCGACTTCCGGTGTCGGAGCACATGGTGATGCTCGAGGTGCAAGCCTTGCAGTGGCCTTATTAATGACGTCAAGGCTGTAGCCGTTGGCCAGAAACGTCTCCTCTAAAATTTCCCTTTCAGCGCCTATGCTCGCTTGGTCGCTGAATGTAGAAGCACGGACGGTTAATGTTTTTAAAATTCTGCATTTCACTGCTGGATGGTGGTGAGAGGCTGCATGCAAGTAGCGATTCATGTGCTTGGGCTTGCGGTAAACTCCGTGCCCTAGGGAGCCATCTTCCTTCCATTTCACTATCACGTCCATAAGGGGAAGTTGTTTGTCCACCTCAGATGGTGGCGCTGGCGTGTCGGAGAAGCATTGGAAATCAAAAAAAGACCAGATAATATGAACGTGGATGGCGGGCTACAACTTGACCAAATATGGTGATGCTTGATCAGGAAAACGCGGGACGCAGGCGCCCATCGGACCGGCCACGCTGGCGGCGGTAGTTTGAGTGACGTCACTCCAAACGGCTAGCGCATTCTTCGGGAGCTATATATAGGCGGCAGCAGCTCCAGCCATGACAGTACTCTGAAGAAGGCCACAAAATGATGGCCGAAACGTTAGGTTTCGACAAATTGACGCGGTTCAGCCCGGACAACCAAGATTACATTGACAACGACCGCGGAAGTCTGCGCACCCATTTGGGAGTCCATGTTGGTACTGTAAAAATTGTTTAAAATCTGAGAAGTGGAATTTTGCTGCCAGAATAATCTTATTGGGAGCAAAGAATGGGAAGGAATTCAGTCAAGGTCTTTAGAAACTGTGGAAAACAAAAATCTTAATGGCTTAACACAGATTTGAACCTGCTTTCTTCTAAGTGGTATTCCCGAGTGTTTCCGATCGTCCAACCTCCCTAAATCGTTGTAAACTTGGCAACTACTGATAAACTTCTTACGAATTAAAAAGCAGGTGATATGATCAGGGTTAGAGAAAGACGCGAAGGATAATTGGAATTGTGCTGAAGACTTTACTATCAAAAGGTGATCAGAGCAGTATTTGTTTATCTGAATGTGCCTCTGCTGAATCGTTTTCAGTGTCGGAAGCTGTAGTGTATAATACCATCCTATTGAGGTACGCAAAGTGTAGTGTGGGAGCTCGTAAGCCAGGCTGTAAGTGTGGTCCAAATACCATGCAGTGAGGCCAGAAAACACTGCCAACATCCTTGTTTCCTTGTAGTAGAGTTCCATTCAGGAAGTATAGAATTTCTACTCGGACAACACTGTTAAATGTGTCAACAATGTGCTCCCATAATTTAGAGAGCTGTGGCAGAAAGTTGTTTGATGTATGAGTTTACAGTGTTGTACACTGGCGGGTAATAATTTTACCACAGCCTAATAGCTTACCTCACAATTGCTAACTTTTGGGATCAGGAAGATTTTTGTGTAGTGATCTGCAAGGCTTAGTCGAACAGTCAAAGTTATTTGAAGTCACCTGTAATTTACCTCTCACTCTTTTCCATTTGCTCCACAACTTGTATCAATGGTACACCACATGATACCTGGGGATCACGATACAGTGGTGGGAGTAAATTTGTTGGAACGTTTTGAGGAGTTGTGGGAATTTCTCGGAGATTCCCTGTCGTTATATATTGTGGTCGTTTGCAGCCACCCGTCTCGGCCGGGCCCGAGGATTGGACAGACGGCGATAACCACGGCGTCGTCGTCCGTGGGATCGACGGGCGTCGCAGTGTCGGCCGCTCAGGGTGCGGCCCGAGGCACACAGTCCACTCCGGCCAATTCAGATGTCAGTGGATCTCAGGTATAATAATAACCTATATGCTGCAGTGCTACATATTATTATGTTGTGAGATTTCAAAGCAATTTTGATCATATTTTATAAAAAGAGCCCTGCAGTATAAAATTTACAACATCATCACTTACTATTTATCTATAATAAGATTAATAAATAAATTACGCCAAAGCAATTGACTTTTTTTTGTGTGTGTTTATTTGTCTCCCGTACGCGTTTCACTTCTGTTGCAGAAGCATCTTCAGCGGGTTCTTTCTGTTAATTATGTACAAAAGTTGTAAGCAGGTTATGTTTGTGGTTTGTACAGTGGAATGAATTATTATCTAACTTATAATCTACTTACATTTTGTGGTCTATTGTATTTCTTTTAGCTCCATTCTCAGCATCAGTGCTTTTGCATTTTCGGTGGGAAGTGTCTTCATTTTTCAGATTCACAACACTACACTTTATTGCACT
Organism: Vandiemenella viatica; assembly: GCA_031002005.1. Taxonomy (NCBI): domain Eukaryota; kingdom Metazoa; phylum Arthropoda; class Insecta; order Orthoptera; family Morabidae; genus Vandiemenella; species Vandiemenella viatica. Next base: position 6,835,341 of record JARYHS010005557.1, on the reverse strand, counting down.
GCACTATGTGTTTGTTATTACTTGCAAATGGCCGTTCTGTTTTGTTTACTAAGCATGGAGTATTTGTAGTTATGTGGTGCTGTTTTGTTTTTTTCAGTCTTCTATTGTTTGGCGGTTTTTTCAAATATAAAGGATTTCAGTAGTTGTTGTTTTGTATGTCCATATTTACTGTTGTTTTTCTGTGTCGATGTTTCTATTTTATTTTAGCTTCAGTGTTTTGTATAGTGTTGGCTGTGTGAGGTTTGTGTATTCATTTATTATTCGTTTTCATTCTGTTAGTGCTTTTTGTAAACAGTAAATATGGACATACAAAACAACAACTACTGAAATCATTTATATTTGAAAAAACCGCCAAACAATAGAAGACTGAAAATACAAAACAGCACCGCATAGCTACAAAAACTCGATGCTTAGTAAACAAAACAGAACGGCCATTTGCAAGTAATAACAAACACATAGTGCAGTGCAATAAAGTGTAGTGTTGTGAATCTCAAACATGAAGACACTTCCCACCGAAAATGCAAAAGCACTGATGCTGAGAATGGAGCTAAAAGAAATACAATAGACCACAAAATGTAAGTAGATTATAAGTTAGATAATAATTCATTCCACTGTACAAACCACAAACATAACCTGCTTGATTACAACTTTTGTACATAATTAACAGAAAAGAACCCGCTGAAGATGCTTCTGCAAAAGAAGTGAAACGCGTATGGGAGACAAATAAACACACACACAAAAAAAGAAAAAAGACAATTGCTTTGGCGTAATTTATTTATTAATATTATCAGCAATTGAGGAAAAAAAATGATGCACAACATCCAGATATGTAATAAGATTGTTGGTGATTACAAAAAGAGGATTTCACAGAGTTGTCAACAAGAAATTCTAAAGTTTCTAGCCATATTATTAGTGAAACTTTTAATTTTATACAATCATTATTGCTGTTATTTTCATAAGGTGCCAGGTGGTGATCACTTCTTGGATATATGAATTTCTTTTTACTCTGTAGCAGTTCTGAATAAAACATTCTTGAGAATCTTGTTGGATATATTTTTAAACAAGCAATAGTTTAACTGACACAACTGTCACTATCTTTCTCAGGTGCTGTGCCATTTAATACCATTTTAACCGACTTAAAAAAAGGAAAAGGTTCTCAATAAAAGTATATATATTCATCTCAATGTTGTAATAACAACTACTCTCAGGCACCTTTCACTACACGGAGCTCTCTCCAACCGGCCCACACACGTGCGCCTCGACTTAAATTTTCCGCCGTACTTGTGTCCACGAACTATTTCACGCTTCTCGAAACGTTTAACCCTTTTGCTGTGCTGCAACTGTTACTAGTCTCTTCGAACCAATTTCTGGTTAATTTCCATTCACACTGAGGCAGTGCCAGCAATCCCAATTATCTCCCTTTTCCGAACTTTTGCAAGTTTCTTTTATTATTATTTTTCTCCATTAGTACATTTTCTTTAGATATAGCACAGCCGGGACAGCTGACATTGCCTTTAAACTTCGCTGTGGTTGCTAGTCGCTTTTGCTACGATTTCTAACAGTTTATTTCCATCAGCAGTAACCGAGTTTTCACTGTCGTACCAGTCAGTAAAAATTACTTAAAAGTTGTCTGGCTCTATTGGCCTTGCAGTTTCCCACACCAAAAACAACAACAAGTCTCCATTAACCAATACATTTCTGCATTCTGAGGTCATGACTTCCAACTAGCCAGATTACATCACGCGTCCTTTACCTAACAGCATGTCTTAGCCTTAATATGTCCCCAAATGGCCTCATAATAAAATTGCCAATATTCAGTTGCCCCCTCCCCCAACTTCACCCCTTTTACACACATTCTACTACAGGCCGTTCTTATTCTAAACTGCCCTGGTGCTGCAACAGTACACTGACCTGGCCACCCGACACTCCTGCCGCGGGTTTCAACTGGTGTTTGCTAAAGATTTAAGGAAAGTCAGAGAAGCCAAACTGGTGGACAGGAAATCCTCAAATATTTGGAGGGGATGGTTCTGGGGAAGAGGTGGAGGGTCAAGTGTGGATGATGGTTTGAATTTCTCCAGACTTGGTTCCAGGTGGTCCTGATACCTCTGTTCACTGCCACGAGTGGCAAAGTGATACCGCCAACGGAGTGTACGGCAGAACGATAGAGCCACGGACTAGTTTGCCACGGTCAAATGTGGGGGTGGGTGAGAAGGCGAGTCCCTTGGAGAGTACAGAGAGTTGGGATTCGGATAGTGGTGAAGAGGATAGGTTTATAACTGACAGTTTAGGCTTGGGAGTAGGGTTCGAGTGCAGAGAGCGAGGTGTAGGTTTTAAAGGGGGGAGGTTGAGGTATGTTGAAGAGCTGGGCAATGGATGGTTTAGAGGAAATCAGAGGAAGCTGTAAGTTTGATTGGTAGATCATTGGCTGGTGGGGAACAAATTGCCCCAATGCAAGATGGGACTATTTGGACAACTTTTGTAAATGCTTCTGGGCAGAGAATATATATATATATATTTTCAGCAGTTTCCTCCCCAGTTGTGAATTGATTATTTGATAGGACGTGATTTCAAAATGGTCCCATTGTGGTGGACTGGCTGCTTTTTTCTGTTCACTCTGCCACCAGTGAGAAGAGAAATTATATGTGGGTAGGAAGGTTACTGTCACATAAGCGGTACGATGCACCAATGATACACCAGCTGGTTATGTACACATATTTATATTTATTCAGTAATTAACATGATAACCATTTATCAACCGATTATGCCAACCATACCCCTATTCCAACCAGGTCAGTATTGACTTGCGACTAATACCAGAGACTAACATATCTCCCTTTAGGCTTTACCATCACCAAATACGACAGGCTGTCAAAAAGTTCTCAGCATTTCATTGTAACTCTTTATTAGCAAAACATAAGTACACATTTACCTATTATCTTTCAAAGAAGGCTCCATCTGAACACACACAGTTGCTCCACCGCACCTGCCATTGCTGGAAACAACGATGAAAATCCTATTTTGATATCTTCCGAAATACAGCCGTCGCTTTGGTTTTGATGTCTTCTACGGTGGCAAAACGGTTACCTTTGAGGTCCATTTTCATCTTGGAAAAGAGCCAGAAATCCGATGGCACTAAATCCGGTGAGTAGGGAGGCTGTTGGAGGACTGGGATGTTCTTTTCTGCAAGCCATGTCTCACAATAATCCATGTGTGGGAGGGAGCATTGTTGTGATGCAGTGACCATCCTCCTTGACATTTGACGGGACTTTTCTTCGAATTGCTTCCCTCGGTCTTTTCATAACTTGCACATAAAAAGAGCCGTTAACAGATTATCCAGCTGGTAGAAATTCATGGAGCACCAGACCTTCGTTGTCGAGAAACGCAACGAGCATCACTTTTGTTTTTGATTTTACACGACGTGATTTCTTTGGTCAAGGCGAGGACATTGTGTGCTGTTCTGATGATTGCATCTTTGTCTCCGGGTCATAAGTATACCCCCAAGTCTCGTCACCAGTAACGATTGTCTGAAGAAACGTCGGGTCCTCTGTGCTTTTTTTTTTTTTTCAAAATATTTGGCCGCAGTCGACTTCCGAGATTCTATTTGATCTGGGCTTCGGGACAAACTTAGCAGTGACACATTTCATCTTCAAATCATCTGACAGGATTGCGTGAATGGATCCATGAGAGATCCCCATTTCTTGTGCCAACTCGTCGATGGTAATTCTTTGGTCTTATCTGGTTAACTGTTTCACTTGCTCGACCATTGTTTCGTTTCTGGAGGTTGAAGGTCTCCCACTGCGACTCTTGTCTTCCGGCGATTCCTGTCCGCCATTAAATCTTGAGAACCTTTGTAAACGATTGTTTTCTTTAACGAATCGTCACCGTAAACTGTTCGTAAGTCTAACAAAGTCTCTAAAGCAGATTTCCTTAATCTGCATACGAACTTGATGTTTGCCCTTTGCTCAAACTGCGACATCGCGCCAACTGATTACCACACAGACCTACCTTCAGCTGCACTGCAGTCACACTGCTTGTTATGACCTGTTCAGACCTGTCAAACTCATAACAACTGATTACCACACAGACCTACCTTCAGCTACACTGCAGTCACACTGCCTGTTATGACTTGTTCAGACCTGTCAAACTCATAACAACTATTACCACACAGACCTACCTTCAGCTGCACTGCAGTCACACTGCCTGTTATGACCTGTTCAGACCTGTCAAACTCATAACAACTGATTACCACACAGACCTACCTTCAGCTGCACTGCAGTCACACTGCCTGTTATGACCTGTTCAGACCTGTCAAACTCATAACAACTGATTACCACACAGACCTACCTTCAGCTACACTGCAGTCACACTGCCTGTAATGACCTGTTCAGACCTGTCAAACTCATAACAACTGATTACCACACAGACCTACCTTCAGCTGCACTGCAGTCACACTGCCTGTTATGACCTGTTCAGACCTGTCAAACTCATAACAACTGATTACCACACAGACCTACCTTCAGCTGCACTGCAGTCACACTGCCTGTTATGACCTGTTCAGACCTGTCAAACTCATAACAACTGATTACCACACAGACCTACCTTCAGCTGCACTGCAGTCACACTGCCTGTTATGACCTGTTCAGACCTGTCAAACTCATAACAACTGATTACCACACAGACCTACCTTCAGCTACACTGCAGTCACACTGCCTGTTATGACCTGTTCAGACCTGTCAAACTCATAACAATTGCATCACAAATGCCAACACTATGACAGAATTCCGGGAATTTTTTGACTGCCAACACTGTGAGAGAATTCCGGGTTCTTTTTTAATGCCCCTCGGCTATTGCCATCTAAGCAGGTTCAGTCCATCCTGTCTTTATTGTAGTGAGCCGTGCTTGGCTCGTATTGTGGGCTATTCTTATCTTTCACTCACGACTGTCGTCTGTCGCTAGTTCTCGGTAAGCCCGCGTGCTCGTTTTTCCGTTAGAGAGCGCTGTGGCTCCTTGCTGCCCTCTATTGGCCGATAGAGCTTATATATATTGGGGACACGGAACTGAGCAGGGAGTTAGTTAGTCGGAGTGAGTGAGTGAGTTAGTCAGAGGCAGAGTACTTCCCTGAGTGGCCGTGATGCTTTAGGCCCACTGTGGAGTCGCTTGATCGCAGCGGTTGTGTTTGGTGGCGTCTGGTACTTCCCTGAGTGGCCGTGATGCTGTAGGCCCACTGTGGAGTCGCTTGATCGCAGCGGTTGTGTTTGGTGGCGTCTGGTACTTCCTTGTGTGGCCATGACGCAGCGAGGTCTTGTGGCTTCATCGGGCGGCCAGGAGTGCTACATCTGGTGGATTGGGGTGTCCACTGCGACTGGTCCTAGTTCGCGTGGGGCGAGGGAATTCCTCCGATATGCTCTTGGTCGAGAGCGCTGTCCCGTAGACTTGGCAGTACGGTGGCGATTGACGCTCATGGTCACTTCGATTTGACGCATGCCATTATCTTGCCCTATGGGGGTATTGGAGGGAGTATTGCCTGTCAACTCCAACTACAAGTGTGTCGCCTACGGCTTCCTCGTTAGTGATCTGGCTCTTCTGTAAAATTGTGTTTGGTACTATCTGCAGACTTATTACATGCTGGTGGATTAGCGTGAGCCAGTCTGGTTATTTTCTGTTATTTGATATAAGTGGAATTGTTTGTGATCACAGGGTTATTCAAATTATAATCTGTAAGCTCAAGGTTTTTATGCATTATATTGTATCATATTTGTGATTACAGGGTTATTCATATCATAGTCTGCAAGATCGCAGCTTGTATTATTTGGTGTTATATTCTCTGTAAGTTTTGGCATTGTCCTTGATGATTGTAATAAATGCTTAAAACAAGGCTTGGACTGATAACCATGCTCCCACACACTTCCCATTGAATCTATCTACCACATACCACATACCATGTAGTGCCACGATATGAGGTCTGTCGACAGCTGCGTCTTTCATTCTGCTGCTGCTCTCACCCCTACCGGTGCTGTAGACTATCAGCCACGCAACGACCGGTTCGACCTCTGCTCAGTCGATGCACCTCAGTTTTCTCAGTTTTATTCATTGTTCCAACTACCTTTTTTTTTTTTAGAGGGGATAATGACTGTCCAATCTGTTACCTCCTTGATGCCATCATTTTCACATGGTTACGATATTGCTCACTTTAAACCACCGACTGTCTCGACCCACTATCCTGTTCATTGCACCTCAAGTTTACACATTTTCTTTCTGGCTCAACCGTTTACAGTATATGTCACAACTGACTTAGCTCTCTATAATTCTCTGTAAAAATCCTATAACTCACAATAAATCCCTTGGTCTGCTGCACCATATAAATTTCATTGTGATCCTTTTTCTTTTGAGGCCCATCAATTCTGGAGTTGAAATCGGAAAAACCAATCCCCGATTCCGGGGTTGGGAAATTTCAGGATTCCGGTATCCGTGCACTACTGGTTTCATACTAATATTTAGCTGACTTGGAATTAGGACTATATTATTTTGGTTAAAATCAGATCAAACTATCCGTTCATTCCTTGCACCAAGTCTCGCTTGCCGTGCCACCTGTTGGTTGCAGAATGTCAATACGCAAATAAAATAATTAAAAATACTAATTATTGAATAGATAACACAAACTTGACATTTCTGGAGAGCTTTCTCTTCGTGTAGAGTATTTAATAATTTATTGTGTATCATGGCAAGCTTGTGAAAATGATTTTTTGACTTTCATTATGTTAGACAAAAGCTCTCATTTGTGAAAATCTGTGAGCACTCCATTTTGAAATATTGATTGTATTTTCTTTCTATGTTTCTTATCATGCTTTCATCACTTTTGTCACTAGTTTCATCTAAACAAAATAAGTTGATATATTGTTTAGAAGAAAATAATCTAAATGGACAATATTTTATATTACTATGAGATTTTAACATTAATCAGTTATTTTTTTAATTGGTGCCAACTAATGCAAACAAAACAATAAATGGCAAAAATAAGGAATGACAATAATACATTAGATTAACTGTGAATCTTTTACTGTATGATGGCAGCCGACACTGTAGTGCCAGAGGTATGGCTCGAAAACCAACGAGGCCGAGCCACAGATTAACCATGTCCTACTGGCTACTTAAAATACAGGAAAATTTATAAATTCAATTATATATCTGTATAAAGATACTTGAAAGTAAACAGAAATATTTTTGTCATATTTTATTTCGGAAATCTAAGTGCTAATTTTTAAGCCGGTAAAAATAAGTACCGTCAGGGACTTTGTGTATCACAGGATGTACAGAAACAGTAATCGAAATCAATTATGTTCATTATAGTACAAAATGCTCGCCTCATGATATTCAACAAACCATTTCTTTTTTCTCATTCAGACACACAAGGACATTGCAGTAGGGACTTTTAGAATGATGTTTTAACTATATCTTCTCCATACCACATATTTCACATCTTCATCTGATTTTTACAAATTAGGGCCAGTGTATACCTCTGTTTCCCAATCTCTTATTGTGGAATAGACTGAATTGCGTTGTTTGAATGGACGAAGGCTTGGTGAAATATCTGTAGATGACCTTTTCTTCTTACCGATATCCTTCATAGTCATCATACCCTGTGCAACTGATCTTCTGATATCAGACCATTTATGTTATAGTCATTGACAAATGCAGTATCCAGAATTCCTAAAAACAATCTGTGCCACGATTACGGTGATTTTCTGTCGGCATTGCACAAAGCCATCAGCCGATCAGCAGTATCAACCCCACACATGAATGTATTGTAGTCCTTCAGGACTCTTGGGCATGAAACTGTCAACTTCAGCCCATCCTTTTCTTTGCGTGTAACCAGTGATATAACAATAGGTTGATAGGATGGACCAAATGCCACAGGACCCACTGCCGGAGGGGACCCTCGATGACCGGCCGGAGAGGCCCTCCGGCCCAAGATCCGCCCAGGTCACTGATCCTGCCGGAGAGAGAGGCCGTCCGTTCAAGTTGCCACGGACCCCAACCAGTAAAGTAAATAGTTACGCCACTGTGTGTAACAGTAGTTTCGTCGCTGCCATGAAAATTTGATACTAAATGTACGACCTTTTTATCCTTGCATTTCCAGTAGCCAATGTCTAGGTTTAAAAATCTATGGTCACAATAACCTCTTTTTAGTTTGCCATCAGCAGAAAAGTTGTTATAAAGCTCCTTGTGGTTGGACCTGATTGTCTCACAACCATAAGTTCTTGCAGTTTTCAGTTTTTCTAATAATAAAGTGGATGAAAAATAATTATGAAAATAGATAACATTGTCATTGCTCCATTTTTGTTCATTCAATTCTAAGACCTCTCTTTCAACAAATAAGTAATCCGAAAACAGTCTTTTCTTCATTTTTGCCTTAATAAATTATAAACTTCTAAGAGAAAAGCTTAGAAGTATCCATTAGAAAATATCTAAAACAATAATAAAACCATACAAGTAATGCTCTCGGGTGACTAGCCGAGTTATAGAAGTGTTATAATAATCACACAATATTTCGGCACTCTGAATCGTTGGCGCCATCTTCCGGTGAAGTGAGGTCAGGAACATGCGAAGCTGCTGAGCTAGACCAGATTCCCGCTGCTACCTCTGATTGGTCGGCTGTGGAACCAGTCGTAGCAGGGGTCAAATCTCGTTGCGGCTTGAATCGATGCCAAGGTGGAGTTACGGCTAGATTTGATGTCCTTTTTCACATGACATATAGCGGATGGGCTTAAAATCACCGCTCTTTCGAAGAAGATATCCGAAAACAAAGCCTTCACGATAAATTGTTTGTCAAACTGATGGGTCAACACGAATCCGTTGCGGGCCTCATATTGAGCCATGCTGTCACGTGATTGGTCAGATTTGTAACCAATGGTAGCCGGGGTCCTGCCTCGTAGTAACTCATCGTTCGGTAGAAGGAAAAGTCAGAAGGCAAAAACTTACACATAAGCTGATCATTAATGCCTGAGCAACAAATTGCTCGCTTATGTTACTACCGAACTTTCCGTTGATCTGGACGCGCCGTGTAATGCGTCTCGGTCGCGCTGTCGACGTATAGTATTTATGATTGGCGTCCAGGCTTCACTCAGCTGGTACCCGCTGTCGCGGTTGACGAGGTTAGACGCGAGACGAATTTCTACTGCTTCTGTAAGGATGCTATTCCAGAAGCTACCAGTATGCGCCAGTACTCTGGTATTTTCGAAATCAAAACCATGGCCATGTTCTAGACTGTGTTCCGCCACCGCAGACTTGTCTTTCTGCCCAGACGAACGTGTCGTGCATGTTCTAGACAACGTTGGTGAACACACCGCACCGTCTGGCCAATGTAGCTCTTTCCACACTCGCAACTAATGCTATATACCCCAGGTGTCCGCAAAACAAGGTCATCCTTGGGGGAGCGCAGATGTTCTTCACCTTCGGTGGTGGCAGGAAAATGGTCTTGATTCCACTTTTTGCTAGAATCCGTCCTATCTTGGACGTTGTGGCGCCAGAGTACGGCAATAAGGCGAGACGATCAGGTGGCTCTTTCTTGGTGTTGTTGATACTACGTGTCGGCTCTCGGAATGCCTGTCTTATCTGATAATCAGTGTACCCGTTGCGTCGAAAGGTCTGACGCAGATGACTCAATTCATCTGGTAGACTGTCCGAATCGCATATCGCTCGCGCCCTATGTACAAGCCTGCTGATTACCGTCTTGCGCTGTGCCGGATGGTGATGGCTACGCGCGTTCAGGTATAGGTCTGTGTGCGTAGGTTTTCTGTACACAGAATGTCCTAGAGACCCGTCAGGTTTCTTTTCTATTAGAATGTCTAAGAAAGGCAGCCGGCCTTCTTCTTCCACCTCCATCGTAAACTTGATGTTTTCGTTTCTGCTGTTAAGATGATGGAGAAAGGCTTCAAGGTTGTCTCTGCCGTGTTGCCAGACCACAAAGGTATCATCTACGTATCGGAAGAAAGCGGTGGGCTTCATAGGAGCGCTTGCTAGTGCCTTGTCTTCAAAGTTCTCCATGAAGAAATCAGCAATAACTGGCGATAAAGGACTGCCCATGGCCACTCCATCAACCTGTTCTTAATACTCCCCGTCATACAAGAAATACGAGGATTGGAGTGTGTGCCGGAATAACTCCAATATGGCAGGCTCAAAATGCTGTTCCAGTAGACACAGAGTGTCAGTGAGAGGGACCCTAGTGAACAGTGACACCACATCGAAACTCACTAATAAATCATGTTGCTGCAGGTGGAGTTCTTTGATGACGTCTATAATCTTGCAGAGTTGGTCACGTGATGAGGACCTTTACCCACTAACGGTGTCAGTAGCCCAGTTAGATATCGGGCAAGCAAATATGTAGCTGATCTGATGCTACTTACTATTGGCCGCAATGGGGTACCCTCTTTATGGATCTTGGGGAGTCCATAGAGCCTTGGAGGAACAGCAGCCCAGGGTAGTAGTTGTTTAACTGTGTCTTCTGGCAGCCCTGAGTTCTTAAGAAGAGCTGTCGTTTTTCTCACCACGGCGTTGGTAGGATCCCGTGCAATCTTGCGATAGGATGTGGCTTTCAGGAGTTCTTCCACCATTCGACGATAATCTTCCATAGTAAGCACTACAGAAGCGTTACCTTTGTCTGCCGGTAAGACAATAATGCCTGTGTTTTTCCGCAATGCCCGAAGTGATCTCCTCTCGGCAGCTGTGATGTTGGGCCGTGGCGACTTTGATTTGCATAAAATACGGCAGGTTTCACGCCTCATTTCTTCTGCAGCCTCCATAGGCAAACCACGGACGGCCTGTTCAACGCCGGTAAGAATCTCTCTATACGGTATGGACTTCGGTATTGGAGCAAAATTTAGTCCTTTAGATAGCACCGATATGGTGTCAGAGTCCATTACCTCACCGCTCAGATTGATGACTGTACTCCTGTCTGGCTCTGAGAGTGGCTTGGAACATCGAGCGAGCCGAGAGAACTTGCCGCATTGACGTGCCGTTGCGCTGTATTGAACCTTGCAACTTCCAGCCACAGTACAACTGTCTATCCAGTCCCAGGCGTCACGGTGCATGTGGTTTGATAGAAACAGGTGGACGGCAAAAAGTGCTTTAGACACGGAGTCTAGTTCACGCCTGGTATACCGTATCCTTTCCCGCACTAGAGCCAAGCTGGCCCGCCGCAGAATTTTCTTCGCTGCGAAAGAGTCAATCGGGTGCCGAATCTCAGCAAACCGTGGGACGATGTCCTGGTCCCTGCAGCGCTGAAGAAAGGCGAGCGCGCTGAGAAGTCTGGATTTTCTCTTGCGTAACTTCTCCAGCTGCTTGACTTTACAATAAATATCCTCCCCGTAGAGGTAAAATATATAATTACGAAGTCTTTCTCGGCGTTGACAATACAAGTAATGCTCTCGGGTGACTAGCCGAATTATAGAAGTGTTATAATAATCACACAATATTTCGGCACTCTGAATCGTTGGCGCCATCTTCCGGTGAAGTGAGGTCAGGAACATGCGAAGCTGCTGAGCTAGACCAGATTCCCGCTGCTAACCTCTGATTGGTCGGCTGTGGAACCAGTCGTAGCAGGGGTCAAATCTCGTTGCGGCTTGAATCGATGCCAAGGTGGAGTTACGGCTAGATTTGATGTCCTTTTTCACATGACATATAGCGGATGGGCTTAAAATCACCGCTCCTTCGAAGAAGATATCCGAAAACAAAGCCTTCACGATAAATTGTTTGTCCAACTGATGGGTCAACACGAATCCGTTGCGGGCCTCATATTGAGCCATGCTGCCACGTGATTGCGGACACCTGGGGTATATAGCATTAGTTGCGAGTGTGGAAAGAGCTACATTGGCCAGACGGTGCGGTGTGTTCACCAACGTTGTCTAGAACATGCACGACACGTTCGTCTGGGGCAGAAAGACAAGTCTGCGGTGGCGGAACACAGTCTAGAACATGGCCATGGTTTTGATTTCGAAAATACCAGAGTACTGGCGCATACTGGTAGCTTCTGGAATAGCATCCTTACAGAAGCAGTAGAAATTCGTCTCGCGTCTAACCTCGTCAACCGCGACAGCGGGTACCAGCTGAGTGAAGCCTGGACGCCAATCATAAATACTATACGTCGACAGCGCGACCGAGACGCATTACACGGCGCGTCCAGATCAACGGAAAGTTCGGTAGTAACATAAGCGAGCAATTTGTTGCTCAGGCATTAATGATCAGCTTATGTGTAAGTTTTTGCCTTCTGACTTTTCCTTCTACCGAACGATGAGTTACTACGAGGCAGGACCCCGGCTACCATTGGTTACAAATCTGACCAATCACGTGGCAGCATGGCTCAATATGAGGCCCGCAACGGATTCGTGTTGACCCATCAGTTGGACAAACAATTTATCGTGAAGGCTTTGTTTCGGATATCTTCTTCGAAAGAGCAGTGATTTTAAGCCCATCCGCTATATGTCATGTGAAAAAGGACATCAAATCTAGCCGTAACTCCACCTTGGCATCGATTCAAGCCGCAACGAGATTTGACCCCTGCTACGACTGGTTCCACAGCCGACCAATCAGAGGTTAGCAGCGGGAATCTGGTCTAGCTCAGCAGCTTCGCATGTTCCTGACCTCACTTCACCGGAAGATGGCGCCAACGATTCAGAGTGCCGAAATATTGTGTGATTATTATAACACTTCTATAACTCGGCTAGTCACCCGAGAGCATTACTTGTATTGTCAACGCCGAGAAAGACTTCGTAATTATATAATAATAAAACCAATTGTATACTTCATAAATCTATTTAACAATAATAAGTATAAAACTAACCAGAAGTCCCCGACACTACTTATTAGTCCTCGTAGGTTTTTCTCAATTATTTAGTAAAGAAACTAGAAAAATATATTTTATATGTAAATATATATGGTTAAATGTTCAAACTAAAAGAGTCATAACAGAAATCGACACTTACCAAGTAAATTCTTATCTAAAAATGCATTGTAATGTAGCACTTGTTACTCTTGTCAATATGCTGTCAAGCGGAAACTTGGAAAATTCGTTGCTCGGCAGTTTCGGGCAGAATTTAAAAATAAATCTTGTAATTGTCTGACATAATCATACAACAATGTATCAACAGTATTAACAATGCAGTACAAATTGGTACTGTCAGATTATATAGTGGTAAACACAATGATACTAACTTATACCACCAG
>JARYHS010005557.1:6806123-6821123 GCA_031002005.1 Vandiemenella viatica | reverse complement strand
AAAAATCCAGTAAAACATCAAATCTCCAAGATTGCTGTGGCCGGAAAAAGCTCCTGCAAGAACGGGACCAATGACGACTGAAGAGAATTGTTCAACGTGACAGAGGTGTAACCCTTCCACAAATTAATGCGGATTACAATGCTGGGCCATCAACAAGTGTCAGCATGCGAACCATTCAACGAAACATCATTGATATGGGCTTTCGGAGCTGAAACTCCACTCGTGTACCCTTGCTGAATGCACGACACCATGCTTTATGCCTCGCCTGGTCCTGTCAACACCGACATTGGACTGTTGATGATTGGAAACATGTTGCGTGATCTGAGGAGTCACGTTTCCAATTGTATCGAGCGGATGGATGTGTACGGGTATGGAGACAACTTCAAGAATTCATGGACCATGCATGTCAGTAGGGCACTGTTCAAGCTGGTGGAGGCTCTGTAATGGTGTGGGGTGTGTGCAGTTGGAGTTACATGGGACCCTTGATATGACTCTGACAGGCGACACGTACGTACGCATCCTGGCTGATTACCTGCGTCCAATCATGTCCATTGGGCTATTCCGGCAAGACAATGCGACACCCCACACATCCATAATCTCTACAGAGCAGCTCCAGGAACACTCTTCTGAGTTTAAACACCTCCGCTGGCTACTGAACTCACCAGACATGAGCATATCTGGGATGCCTTGCAAGGTTCCATTCAGAAGAGATCTCCATTCCCTTGTAGTCTTATGGAATTATGGACAGCCCTGCAGGATGCACGGTGTCAATTCCCTCCAGCACTACTTCATACATTAGTCGAGTCCATGTCATGTCGTGTTGCGGCACTTCTGCATGCTCGCGAGGGTCCTACACGATATTAGGCAGGTGTACCAGTTTCTTTGGCTCTTCAGTGTATTTTACAAATATTTTAACTGCTATCTGACAATGGAAACACAAACACAAGGATATAAAATGAAAATATAATTTCCATGCAGAATTTAGAAAGATTCCCACAGAAAGAGAGAACATCTCTAATCACATTCACAAGCAACAGCACTTTCTCGTATTGATGTGAAGCCTGGGTATTCGGAATACCAGAAAGGAGAAAGCATTTCAACTGATGTACAGTGGAAGGAAGTTTGCAAGTTTAAAATGACAAATGTTTTGGAGGGAAGAAGTTTGTGGAAGTTGCACAGTTGGTTAATTTATTAGTGGTGAGAACAGATAAAGAAAAGAACTACAGAGAAAGACGATACTGATGTAGTGAATGTGACGACATCCAGAAAACGGCACAGCACGAGAAGAAATATTAGTCTGTCTCAAACCAAACAGGATACTGTCCGTCGTACTAACCCGAAGGCCGAGTAGTGCAGGGCGGTGTCCCCCTCGTCGTCTGGCAGGGTGAGGGACGCTCCCGCGTCCAGCAGCAGCGTCACCAGCTCCGTGTGGCCCTGGTGACTCGACACTTGCAGACACGTTTTACCACCACTCTTTGCATCCACCTACAGAAAAAAAAATACTGGTTGAGAGGAAACAGTTATTAGGAGGGTACATAAGAGTTCTCAAGTGAAGGTAGGAACCCACAGCATTAAAACTCAAAAAAGTTTGTTTGATTCCAACATAAACAGCAGCTAATAAAAGAATTACATAAGTATTCCTAAAACTTTTTAATGTACTTTGTTCACACCCATTTGGCAGCCACTTTATCATCCTCTTACATGATTAAAAGGTCACTAAAAGCATTGCACATTTGCGTTCATTTTAGTTTTTGTGTGTTGTAGCTTTCCTGCAACCAAGTTAAGTTTATTTTCCTATCCTTGTTTGTATTCATATCCACAATTTTGACAAATAAACACAAAATTCAGCCTGTGTTTGGAAATTACGAACACACATATTAGAATAAACTATTAAAGACAATTTGCTTGATTGGTAGTTAAATGGAAATGACTAGATGTAAAATTAAAAAGCGAGGTTATCATGTGACTTCACATTATTATGTTTAAAATACGCTATCACTAGCACAGTATCAAACAACTGTGTGTAACAATTAATATGTATTACAGATAAATTGACAAAAACTAATAAATAGGATTTAACTGAAATGCATTAAAATTTTCAATTGCAAAAATCAATAAATCAAGGTATGAACTTTGAATGTAAGGGAACTAGCAAAGAAAATAATTAGAACTAGAAAAAGAAGTAAAAATATACCAAATTGACATAGCAGTTACCACAGAGACAAAGATAAAGGTTGAAGGATCTGAAGAATGTCAGAACTATTATATGTTTCAGAGTAACAGAGCACCGCAAGTGTTGCAATAACAATGTTTCTTCATTGTTATGGAATGGAATTGAATTGAATGGAAAAATAAAATCCACATCTATAATTGAATTAAAAAAGAATTATCATGCTGACATAAAAATCCACAAAAGATTTGATAACAATGGTAGGAATTTATGTTCCAAATAAATTCGCAATCAAGAAACCATAGTGTTTTATGAACTACAAAAACATGTGAAAAAATTACAAAAATAACTGTTATTTTAATACAAGAAACAGATGATGTATTGGAAAGAAGTAGAGAGACAACAGCGAATTCCACCACCGCATCTGAACCAGGGAGATGAGAACTAGCTTACCAGACATCCATTCAATTAGACCCTACCAATTAACACATTGTTTTTTGTTTATTTTAACAATGGTCTATTGGACTGAAATCCTCTCTGATGTCCAGGTGGATAGTGTTGTAGAAATGTGATGTTTCGACAGCTAGCTCCGATGTCTTTATCAGGTTTCAGGTCTCTTCTAGCAGTCGAAAAGCAGACTGTCACCGCTTAGACTGTCTTAGCCTCCTGTCGAACCTTCTTTATACCTTCAGGAACGGTGCGCAAAATCTTGGGTTCACTACGACGCCCGAATGTGCTGGCAGTTCGCGATGATGATAGGCCCGCTCACTCCGATTGGTCGAGCTCTTCTACCAAATATTCCATCCAAAGTCTCCTCATATACCCTGTCATTAGGGATTGCAATCCAGTAAAGCGGGATCCCGCAATCCCGCATCATTAGAAAGTCTGGCGGATCCCGCACAAAATTAAGCAGATCTGCAATCCGCAAAATCCAGCGGAAATGCTTGTCAGTCTGCGTGACTTGCTGTCCCACTTGGTCTCAATCGGGTGTACTGCACTGTTTGCCTGTATCTTCCAGTTGGCATCTGACTCGTGTGAACAAGTGTTTGTTTCTGTCAACCTTCGTCATTCGTAAGTAAAAAAATAGACTTTTACGTATTCATCAAAACTTACGTTTGTTTCGAGTACACATTTCTGTAATTTGAGTTATGGTGCGTATTTAGTACGATTTTCTAACTATATACTTATTTTCTAAGTGTCGCACACGTTATCTGAACTACACGGTTACAGCTTTTTTTTATACACGGTTTCATTATTCCCATTTTCTGTATTTGCAGATAAAGTAATTGTGACAATTTTCTAATTTGCGACTGAAAATTTGATTATTCGTTGATATGAAACTAATGTTATCGTAATTTTAACGATCGCGTACCTATTTATTTAGCAGCTATTAAAAGGAATTTTTATATCCTTTGACGTATTGTTGTTTTAGCCGCTGCCTCAATGCGTTTCTTTGACGAAAGCCACCTGCTTACATGTGCCGCTCAGGCTTTCGATTAATCCCTCTTGTCCTTGTTATTATTTCGACTAATGGTAAAAAAAAGTTATAATGAAATTTTCACGGGTGTATCGACGAATTGTGTTGTAGGAACACCATACTTCGACGGCTGCCTCCGCCATCTTCCTCACGTGTGTAATTTCGTGTGTTTGCAATAAAATCCGGAGATACAACCTATGAGGACTTCACTGCAATCATTCGCCAAGAAAGTCTCCTTTCTTACTAAAAATTAATAATTTCCACTCTAAAAACGTCGTTATACCACATAAGTAAATCTGAAATACTTGACAGTTTATGTGTTGGTGAGTAGTTTCTTTTAATAACATTGAATCAACTGTAATATCAAACAAGGAATCGGGAGATATAATAATGAATCACGCAAAAAAAGGGCCAAGTCTTGGGCTTGTGCAGTGACAAAAAGTTATGAGATCTTGTTCTGAGCCAAGTCTACACTTCACAGAGTATATTCACTTCACTTTGTGACATGGAATGCTTTTCTCGGTGTTATGGAACATTTATTTAGAACTAGCTGGTACCCACGACTTCGTTCGTGATTGTAAAGAATTCATATTGACAGCTATAGACATCTAACCACCCTAGTGCACGATGGGAGACTCGATACTATTACCACACACAAGTACCAGTCTTCTGCGCTATGTAGTTCCGGCAACAAGGTAAAATTTACGGATACACACAAGTCTTTGGATGAAACACGAAAATATTCATGATCGTCCAATTTCAAACAGCATATCTCACACACTCCCACAGTTACGGAATTTCGGCCAACGTTGTGATCGATGGGAGACTCTGTGTTACTACCACACACAAATGCCAGTGATCTGCGATTGATAGTTTTCACTTAAAAGTAATACACCGTGACACATGCGTCTTTGGCAGAAATATGAAATTGCCGCAGGTCGACCATTTTCATCCCCCATATTTTCCACACCCCCATAGCTACAGACATCTAACAACCATAGTGCACGACAACAGACACGATTTTACTACCACACATAAACACCAATGCTCTATGCTATGTAGTCGTGGTAGAAAAGTGAAATCTGCGGAGACATATGCCTTTCGTCGAAATACGAAAATATCCTTGGTCGGCCACTTACAACCACCCTATCTACCACAGTACCACAGTTTCTGAAATTCGGCCGCTGTTGTGATCGAAAGGTCACTCTGTGCTACTACTACACACAAACGCCAGTTATCTGTGATCTATAGTTTTCGCTGAAAAGTGATACACCATGACACTTTTGTCTTTGGCAGAAGTATGAAACTGCCACAGGTCGACCACTTTCAACTCCCATTTCTCCCACACCCCCATAGTTACCGACATCTAACAACCATAGTGCACTACATGAGATACGATTCTCCTACCAAACACAAACACCAATGCTCTATGCTATGTAGTTGTGGCAGAAAAGTGACATATGCGGAGACAGTCGAAATACGAAAATATCCTTGGTCGGCCACTAACAACCACCATATCTACCACAGTACCACAGTTTCTGAAATCCGGCCATTGTTGTGATCGAAAGGTGACTCTGTGCTACTACTATACACAAACGCCAGTTATCTGTGATCTATAGTTTTCGTTGAAAAGTGATACACCATGACACTTTTGTCTTTGGCAGAAGTATGAAATTGCCACAGGTCGATCATTTTCAACCCCCCATATCTCCCACACCCAAATAGCTACCGACATCTAACAACCATAGTGCACTACATGAGATACAATTCTACTACCAAACACAAACACCAATGCTCTATGCTATGTAGTTGTGGCAGAAAAGTGACATATGCGGAGACAGTCGAAATACGAAAATATCCTTGGTCGGCCACTAACAACCACCTTATCTACCACAGTACCACAGTTTCTGAAATTCGGCCGCTGTTGTGATCGAAAGGTGACTCTGTGCTACTACTACACACAAACGCCAGTTATCTGTGATCTATAGTTTTCGCTGAAAAGTGATACACCATGACACTTTTGTCTTTGGCAGAAGTATGAAATTTCCACAGGTCGATCATTTTCAACCCCCATATCTCCCACACCCCCATAGCTACTGACATCTAACAACCATAGTGCACTACATGAGATAAGATTCTACTATCAAACACAAACACCAATGTTCTATGCTATGTTGTAGTGGCAGAAAAGTGACATATGCGGAGACAGTCGAAATACGAAAATATCCTTGGTCGGCCACTTACAACCACCATATCTACCACAGTACCACAGTTTCTGAAATTCGGCCGCTGTTGTGATCGAAAGGTGACTCTTTGCTACTACTACACACAAACGCCAGTTATCTGTGATCTATAGTTTTCGCTGAAAAGTGATACACCATGACACTTTTGTCTTTGGCAGAAGTCGAAATTGCCACAGGTCGACCACTTTCAACCCCCATATCTTCCACATCCCCATAGCTACCGACATCTAACAACCATAGTGCACGACAGGAGAGACGATTCTACTACCACACACAAACACCAAAAGTCTATGTTATGTAGTTGTGGCAGGAAAGAGAAGTATACGGAGATACGAATTTTTGGTCGAAATATGAAAACGCCCTGCACTGACCAACTTTAATCATTATATCTCCCACATCCCCACAGCTATCGGCATTCGGCCAACGTTGTGCATGACAGGAAACTCCATGCTACTTCCATCCACAAACATCAGTGATCTGTGCTAGGTAGTGGTGGCTGAAAAGTGAAATATAGGAAAAAACACGTCTATTTTTATATATATATAAGATTAAAAAAAAACCTCTGGTAACTTGGCCACTAAGCAAACCATATTTTTGAACTTATGTGATGTATTGTAAGGCACATAATACGACCTAAGAATCAATATTTTCCATTTTTATTATTTATTTAAAAATTGGTTTTGAAATACACTTAAGACACGCTAAAAAGTTTTAATGTCATTTCGCCAATCAAAATTATTTAATTTATTAACGTTTTAAGGAACTATGTTTTGAGTATATGCGTTAAAAAACTGTTTGTACCAATTCCGCACGGATCCCGCGGGATTGGCGCAAATCCCGTGCGGATCCCGCGGGATTGAAAACACTGTGGGATTGCAATCCTTACCTGTCATATATCAACTAACATGGCAGCAGTTCCTACATAGGTCTCACTACGCAGCAACTCTGTCAGAATGGCAAACAATCCGCATGCACGTCTCATACCTTCCAATACCAGAACATGACAATAACCACAAACTAACAACCCCAATGACTGCTTAACTGTGAGAGCAACCAGAATTTTCTCCGAAACCACCACTGAGAGCAATCGGTTTTTTTCTCCGAAACCAGCACTGCATCAGAGAGTGCAACTTACGTAACAGAATATCCTGAATACCAGACACCCTCCAGGACTCAACCACTGACAAAATCATATATTCATTGTGTTTTATATTATTTACTTCCAGGAAATAGAAGAGGACTTGAATCACGCAGGGATCAGCAAGGAAATGACACGGGAAAGGGGACAATTCAAGAACAAAATTATGAACACAAAATTTAAAATACAGAAGAAAACAGGAACAAAATGGACTGAAGAAAGGAAACAGAAACACAGTGAGCGTATGAAGAGGTTTTGGGAAGAGAAGAGGAAGAAGACAAATACAAACAAAAACTGAATAATCATGAATAATTTGAGTTTAAACACTGTCCTCAAGGGCAATAATGATTAATAATAATAATTTACTTCCTTTTCTATTATATATATATAAACAAGGATAGTGAAAATAACCCATCACTAACTAAAGTACGAGGGCAGCGACGAGTGAATAACACAAAACACGGACACAAAAATACAATATTTTAGTATAAAACCCTATTCATGCACTAGAGAAAGAACCATTTGGTTCCAGAGGAGTGCACACACTATAATATTTTGTGCTCTTTACTAACCTTCTTGCTAGTGTTTAAAGTGCCAATATTTCTTCTTTATACCTCCAAAAGAATAAAGATAACCAACAAAAACATTCACTTGGTTTTTATATTAACTTTCATTAATTTATTATTTCTTTTTGTGCACAGATTTAACTCGCAGTTTATATAAACGTCCGTCGTGTATACCGCTTTCATCTCTTCTCATCTCTGTGCCCAAAGATTTTCCTCCTGTACAGTTTACCGTCGAGAGATTTTCATGTACATTGTTCATCTGGTAATAACGACGCGTGGATTTCTTTGACATAATAAGAAATAATAATAACCCGATATAAAGCACTTTTAACAACATACACATATAATCAGCTTAACATTAATCAGATACAAAATAGTGAATCAAAAATACCGCCGTCAATAAACAATTCCCACAGAAATAACATAAAAAAAACATTAATTACTAACTCTTCAACAACTGAGAGGCTGTGTATCCTTACAACACCGTAGATTAACCCATGAGTGAGAGCAGCACCCACGTTCCATAATGTTCTCCTGTTGATAAAGGGCCAGATATGAAAATTCAGATGGCTTTTTTATGTGTTTACACCATGCAACCACCATCTTAGGTAAGTGGTGGTTCATTTCGCTATAGTAATTTCTAATTGTTTTTTATCTGCTTAACGTCTCTCTAACAGCGAGGTCTCTAGAGACGGGAAAGGATGGGGGGCAAGGAATGGGGAGGAATTCGGCCATGGCATTTTGAAGGAAGCATCCCGGCATTTGCCTGGAGTGATTTGGGAAACCACAGAAAACCCAAATCTGGATGCCCGGACGGGGATTCGAACCGCCGTCCTCCCGAATGCGAGGCCAGAATGCAAGCTGTTACACCACCACGCTCGGTATTTCTAATTGCATTTCTCTGCTAAACATCTATTATTTTCTGCACACTATATATTTGTTTATTTCTAACTAATAATAATTTATCAAATTTATTCCAATTTTATTCATTGTTTTCTTATATATCTCCGTTTTACTATTGCCTGCGATACATACTCCTATACATATAGCATCAGACTTGTTAAGAACGGATTTCGATCTCCTTCATATATGTTGTAGGGTACACAGTATGTGTCTGTGGTATAGTCGTTTCTCAAAATGCGACCTACTTTTTGAGATATTAGAATGCAAACAAACAAAAAATTCTAAATGTGAGGTATATAGTAAATTATTGCACCAAGTTATCAAGTGGCAAGCGTGCTCTATGCGGTAGGGTGTTGGCTTTATAATTTTCTGATCCGAGTTCAAATCCCCGTGGAAGCAAATATGTTTATTTATTTTTCTCTTCAGAAATTGTCAAGCTTGACCTTTTTATTTTGTTAAAACTTCATTTACATGCTTTTATTGAGTGAAATAATATTTAAAACAAATCCTATAACCCACAATTCAGCGTCATTTTTTTTCCTGAAATTCTTTTTTTCGTAATAAATTCACGGGTCAACCGACGTTTTGTCTTTTCACAACACAAATCGGCCACACACCCTTGAAAACCTAATTGCAATCATACGTCTGGAAAGTCTCCATTCTTACATTATTTTTCACTTTTTGTTAATAAGTAGTTTCGGTGCGTTTTCAATTGAAATAGTTACTTTCATTTGATTTAATCTTCGTCGTTTCTTTACTTGTATATCATCAAGAGGTATTTTAAACGAAATACGTAGCATTGGAAGATAGTTTTTTCTTTCATTCTTCTACACTCGATTTGTTCCAAGAACCGTTGCTTGTAAATGGTTGAAAATAAAACAGTAGACCTATCCTTGTTGAAAAATGGAGCTCAAGAAGGAAATGAAAGAACAAGTGACAAACGCTTATAAACAGTGTAAAATTCTTGTGTCAGATTCCAGTTTACTAGTAGATTCGTCTCTTGACTAAATTTTATTGGGTATGGGCGAGTCATATTAGGAAGCCATTGTTGATATATGGGCCGAAATTATGTTTGGTGTATCTGTTATAAGCAATGTGATTTGTTTTAAATTTTATTTCGTGGAATAAAACTGTGAAAATGAAGTTTTAACAAAATAAATAAGTCAAGCAAAGACAATTGTTGAAGATAAAAATAAATAAAAATATTTGACTCTGCGGGGATTTGAACTCGGGTCAGAAAATTATGTAACCAACACCCTATCGCAAAGACGACACAGTCATTTGATAAAATGGGGCAATAATTTGCTATATACCTGCCATTTAAAAATTTTTTGTTTCTATGCATGCGAATATCTCAAAAACTAGGGTGCATTTTGAGAAACGACTATACCACAGACATATATGCTGTGTGCCCTTCAACATATTTAAAGGAGATCGAAATCAGTTCTTAACAAGTCTGACGGTCTCCAAGTTAGTTCCTACAAACATATTGATAGTTCACTTTTCAACAGTCCTCCCCCACTCTGCCTTCCACTGCATGTGCACAACTCGCAAACCAAATGGGCCATTTTCTCCCTTACTACATCAACAAGATTTGTTTGTATTGATGGTAGGTGATGTTCACCCACTGTAGCCATTCAACTTTGGTGAGTTATGGGTTATTTTCCCTATCCTTTGTTATTTAAAATATGATAAAAATAGGTTTCCTTACTAACGTCAGTTATCTGTGTAGAGTGATTACTTGTTTATATCTATCATCCTGAGGTCCAAATTTTATTATGTAAAAAGCCATAAAAAATATAGACTTAACTATAGTAAATGGAAAGGAATCAAATATACACCTCATCTCTTTCTGTGAATAAAGTTCATAGAAAAGAAACTACAAATTATGTTCGTATTTTTTGTTTCAGTTGCTGCCATCTTGCCTCAGCAGCCTTTTACATATTTCATAGATAAAATTTATTTTCATATAAAATTAATTTATTATTACCAATAGAGTTGCAGTCTTATAATCGAATGGTAAGGCAGTATCTCTTTTTGAAGTTGAATGGTGAAAGACCTAACAGAAGATTGCTGGAAACATTTAAAGAAAAAGTAAATACGAAAGGAAGAGACAGGATGTTGTGACAGTATTATACTCACCTTGTCCGGGAAGCTGGTGATGAAGTCCCTGACGGTGGCAATGTGACCGTGCGCGGCTTCCTTCACGATTCGGTCGACGCTACCTGTCGACTGCTCCACAGACAGGTCTTGCAGCAGTGACACCAGTGGACCTGAATAGAAATTTATATTTGTTTGATACAAATTTTTACAAAATTACATATTTAGCTATCAGCCAAATATAACTTTTGACACCTGCAACAGTGGAATAAATCCAGTTACATTATTCCTGCTCAGTTTCATAACTGATAAAAAAAAGTGAAATTACAATTTGGCACAAGGTACAATAAAACGTGTCAAGATTTGCTTCCGAGTGCCAACCTGAGGCATAGCAGTAAATGCGCACAGGCTCCATAGGACTGAGTAACAAGTTGCATCTTGTTCCGAGCATAAGCTGTGTCCCAACTCACGGATCGCGAACAAACTATTAACACGAAATTTTAAATAAACACTTCTCGGGCTTGCACCCACATAAAAATGCCACAATTATGCCAACAATTGTGGCATTTTTTACTCGGCTGGAAGCCCGAGAAGAGTTTATTTACTTACAATGCCACGAAAAGCTTCATATATACAACATGAAATTTTGTTTCAAACTACTAAAAAGTGTTAAAGAAATTCATCGAAAGTTACAATTAGTATACTGTGATAAAGCAGGGACAGTGAAGATTATAAGTAATTTAAATGATTTCTTGGTAGAATTTATTGATAACAGTAAACAGCGGTTTAGAAATCTATCAACACCAAGTAGTATTGACTCAGTCATTCAACCTTCAAACAATTGGGTGAGCTGAATCTGTAGCAGGGAATATTACTGTGTACTAATACAGGGTCCGGCAATAAAACCTCCCTCATTTTAATGTGTTGTCACATAAAAACTAAATATGATAGAGAATAATTACTTTTATTTATGAAAAATACATACTTTGCAATTTTTAATTATTTGGGTTTAAAAATTATATCTGCCCTCCATTGTTGACATATTGACAAAGTCTATCCAGAAAGTTCTCCATACATTTTCGCGTCCTTTCTCGTGGAATGGCTGCCAATTCTTGGGTAATGGCCTCTTTAAGTGCTTGCAGTGTTGTGGGAAAATGTTTGTACACTATAGGCTTTAAGTGTCCCCAAAGATTGGTGAATGTTGCATAGACACACTCACACGCGCCAAATTTTCCGGCGTTGTTGCAGTCCGAGGACGGCCTGTAGGTTTTTTTTTAGTGCTGAACCTGTCTTTCTTAAGTTTGACACCCACAGTTGAATAGTTTTTCTATCCAGGACACGATCATGTAGGCCAAGTTCGAATCGTCTCCAAAAATCTGAGAACAACTGTTACAAATAAATTCATCCACAACAAACGCACGATGCTCACCAAGCCATGACATGGCGCACACTGAAAATGACATTTTCATGGCATATGTGACAGGACAGTAACCACATAGTCACTTTACAAGGCTTATTACAGTATGTAAGAAATCAAACCTAGAACGGGGCAGATGGTTTCATCATCGCTACACAGCACTTCTGGACTGGCATTTTCTCACTCTCTCTCTGTAAAAAAAGGGGGGTGGGGAATACATATTTCAGTGTGTCCATATCCGATTTGACAGTTAGGAAACACAAAATTTTAACATCTTCCCTAAATTCAAAATTTTATTTTAAAATGAGACAGGATAAAACTGTGGGTTTGTATGCTGCCCCAATAACTTTAAAACAATTTTTAAATTTCAAATTCAAAATTTTTGGTCAATAATTGTACAACCTGAACCAGTCCAGTGCCTATTGCAGCAAATTTTATGGGCTTTCAAAATATCACCCATACTGGCCACATTCCGTATTGTTTTCAAAAGGTTTTTTATAGACCAAATGTAGACAGTATTTTCCTCCTTGTTTAAAAGTATATGCATGCCATGTTTGATTGAGACTGGATAAAAACTTTGGATTTGTATAAAAAATATTCAAATATACCAGGTATTAAACATATAATTCAAACTATCATTTGCAGGCTTTTTTTTTCGTTTCACAATTAACTGTTTATCTGTTTATTGCTTCTACATAATCTCGATGGTCATTTAGCCACATAATTTCTTCCACACGTCTTAATCAGGTGTAGTAGTGAATTCTGTTGTTTAACATGACACTTAATAACCGAGTTGTTGGAGACATAAAAATGGACAGTGGTCTCTTTGATAGTGTGAGTGAGGATGTGACACAACATACAGAGCACGCATCATGACACAGTCACTGATGAATTCACTACATAATCAAGACAGCAGAGGCAACAGACTAAACACTGTGTGCTAAAAGACAATCCACTAGACATATGCCAAGATTATGTAGAAAAAATACATTGGTAAAAACTCAATTGCTACATTAATAAAATTCTTATTTATTAGAGCTTTACATATGACAGAGATCATTGAGCCAGAAGAGGATTGGGAGCAAGTAAGGGAAAGGAATTTTACCATAGTCCTTTACTTAACCCTTTCCTCCCTGACGGTACTTATAAGTACCACTGTATTTACCACCATATAATTTGACAATACCAGTGTCCACTGCAATGTTAAGCCTGTTGATGTATTGCTGTATGATTAAATCAGACAATGACAACATTTATTTTTAAATTTCTGCGTGAAATTGCCGAAAAATTAATTTTCTAAGTTTTCAGCATACAGACCAAAAAAAATAAAACAAGTGGTACATTACTATGAATACAATGTAAGATCTGGAAACTGTCCCTAAATTGTAAAAATCTGATGGAGATGTGAAGTAAGTAGAACGAAGAAAATACAGTAAAAACATCATTCCAAATGTTGCACTACAATGTCGTTTGTGTCTGAATGAGCAATAATAATTTTTTTTTTTAATATCGTGAGGCAAATATTTCATACCAATATGAACATAATTGATTTCAATTGCTATTTCTGTACATCATGTGATACACAAAGTCCCTGACGGTACTTATAAGTACCGGCCTAGTAATTAGCACTTAGAGTCCCAAAAAAAATTTGAAAAAAATATGTGTGTTTAATTTCAAGTACCTTTATACAAATATATAATTGAAATTATAAATTTCCCTTTTTTTCCAATAGCCGACAGGAAAGGGTTAATTATTGAAAATAACTACAAAATTGTAATCAACATGGTCAACGACTCTTCAGTGATTACGAAAAATCAAAATCTAGATGTCTGGACTAGGTATTGCATTTGCATCACCAAAAATGCAGGGTGAGAATGATCACTGCTTATTAAGCGGACCTGGTAGTAGGATCAGACGTCGCAAAGCTCTGATATGCGTATATCTCAGGCTGTCAACAGTATAACACCATTCTGAATGATATACTTAAATAAAATTTAATACTTCACTTTCTGCATGGTCAATATTGATGTAATTTTAAAATTAAAGAGAAATATATTATAAAATACAAATAGAAAAGACTCGGAGCCAGAGTGTGACAAAGTACACAAGACTTCTGATCAGCAATACCGGGTGGAGTATACTCACTGGTGTGGTCGCGACGTTCGCCATTGGGCCCTCCGGGTGTGTTGTTGAGGTCGTTGTCAGTGGCGCCAGACGTTACCAGCGACACACACAGAGGATTCAACGTCCACGTGTCACCACCGACCACGCGCACACGTACGTCCCCGTCTGGGTACACCATAACCACGTGGCCACGCTGCCCAGAGCCTAAAAGCAGACAACGTAGTACAAAAACACGAATATAGTTTTGGGAGCAGAATTTAGAGGAAAAGTTATTTTTTTTTAACTTATGGCTTTATGCCTTGTCGACATCGAGGTCATTAGAGGAGGGAAGGGACTGGAGACAGGGAACGGCAAAGAATTTGGCCATGGCCTTTTGAAGGTTTTTTTTTTGGCTTTAGGGCACGTCGACAGCGAGGTCATTAGCGCCCTAACAATGACCAGCTAATACCTTGGTTAAAAAGTGTACTAAAATACTGTCTGCATGGTCGACTATAAAGGGGTCGGCCATACAGACAGCAAATAAAATAATTCACAAAAATAAGACGTGTCTAAAAAAGGGGCCACCAGAACCAAAGACCGTACAACCCCTGGATGGCTGTAAATGGCCAAACAGGTTCACAAAAACATTGAAAACACTATATGTCTCGCTGGCTGCATAGTGGCCAGAGAGACAGGAATTATAACAATATAAAAATTTAAAACAATGCACATGGATGGGTGGCTGTAAAGAGGCCATCCTATCTCTTTAGTTTGACCCGCCCCGGTGCGGGTGGGTCTTCAGTCACTGTCTGCTGAGGAACGGGACCGGACTCGTCCACCAGCATTTCAGCTTCTTCTGGCTCCGAAGAGACAGATATCTCCA